>OY744539.1:997500-1035000 GCA_963556195.1 Sepiola atlantica | reverse complement strand
ATTATTCAACCTGTAATAGTAGCATTGCTTCCGCTTGAAATAGTAATGGCGACTTTATCCGTGGAACATCGTGTGAACGGATAAAACGAAGTGAAAGCATTGCCCCGGACGACTCCAGCTTATTTCCGACCATCCGCACCGTGTCTGAAAAATACAATTTCAAATTCGGAAAATAAGAAATTTGATTCGTTTCTGTGTCGATTTTTCTACCATGTAACGTCATTATTATGTACATTGTTTTTATTTTTTTCGGACTATTGCTTTCATAAACGATTATTTTTTCGAATTTGTTTTGGTGAATGTGTTCTTTGTTCATAAATTTTAAAATCAACTTCAGAAATCATCATTTCAACCGATTTGTTTTCCGGCCTTCTGCAGGTATAGTATTCATTTGGGGACATTTTCTTGACTGGATAAATTTTGTTTCGGTTAGTCTCCGTTTTGCACTGTCTCCTCTTACCGACGTTTAAACTCTTTCCGCGACGACAAAATCATAAAAACAAGAACAATTTCGCAGTGATATAGCTGCATTTTACTCTTCCTAATAATTTTCTATCAAAACAATTTTTCCCAAGAAATTATATTTTTAAAATATTCCAATAATTATTTCGCCAATAAAATATTCTTTTTATGTATTCCAATATATTTTTTTCTAAACATTCGTTACGTTCTTTTAACCTACTTCTAACCCTTACCTAACCCTAACTGACAATCCTCAAGCTTAGGGTTAGTAGTAAAAAGTTTTGTTAACTGCCCTAAAGCCTTAGAATAACCCGTAATTTGGGATCATTTGACGTTAAATTTATATACGAAACTGATCCACTACTATAGATTCTAAAAAAAATGTTTTTCGTTGTTGTTGTTTTTTTTCGTTTATCTTCAAAGATTTTCAAAATGTTCACACGTAATCGCCTAAAAAAGTAGAATTTCTTTTTGGTGAGGGTTCAGCGAAGGATGTTAATCTACAAACGTACTAAAACATATTTCTTGTTGCAGTTTTATTTTTAAGGTAAAGAAAATTACTTTGTAATTGGCAATACAAAACCCCAAATTAACTGAAACGTTAGACATGTGCAGAGGGCCAACCACAATAACGTCGCGAAACTTGTCTTTGAATTAGAAGTCACTGGGAAGCGACCGAGAGGAAGGCCGATGATGAGATGGGCAGACACCCTGCACAATTATCTCGGTAAAACCGGCGTTCACCCGGAGCAAGACTGTGATCGTGTTAAGTGGAGACAAATGTCCATCACTGCGAACCTTACCGTAGCTCGAGATAAACGCAGAAGAAGAAGAAGAAGAAGAAAAAGAAGAAGAAAAAGAATAAGAAGAGGAAATTAATTATTTGTGATGTTTTATGGAGTCTGTCAATATGGTAAAAGGTTCTAAAAATATTAATAATTCTGATGTACATACGAAATAAATATGGAAACCGTTCATTAAAAATAAATCGCACCAAAAGATAAAAAATATGTATACAACTCTTTATATATATTTTAACAAGGCAGGCCACCACTGTCGACGTAAGGAGCTACTGAGAAAAAAGGGTGAAGGTTTGAGGGGTTCAACCTAAATTGGGAGCTGCGCAGCGAGATGTCTGTTTACATTAGTTTTAAATTTCTGCATGTCAGTACCTTCAGGAAAACAGGGATCAGGGAGGGAGTTACAGAGTTCAGCAACACGAGGAAAGAAGCTTTTGGAGTAGAAAACTCTTCGGCATCTGGGGACCTCCACAGTGAATGGATAGGATTTGGCAGATTGTCGGGTTGGTCTAGTGAATTTACGTCGTGGGGGTACCAGAGCAGCAAGTTCATCAGAGTACAATCCATGTAAGTACTTGTAAAATAGGCACAAGGAAGCAACATTGCGGCGATCGGACATGAGCTGGAACTTGGTGGATAGTAAGAGACCTATCAAGACCTTGTCTAAGAGGGCGAGACTAGTGGATAGTTCCCCAGCCCAGATGTGACAACAATACTCCATGGATGGTGGCTTTGTAGAGATATAGGATAATGTCAGGTGTGAGAAGTTTACTGGAACGGTAGAGGAAGCCCACCTTCTTTGCAGCAGCCCTGTTCCAATTCATGTTATCTGTTAGGCCGAGGAGTTTGAATGATGAACTCTCAGGTAGGGTGTTATTTACCATGACAATCGGTGGTTGAAAAGGTCCCTTGTAGTTATTCAAGGTGAGTAGCTTTGTCTTTGCGGCATTAAAAGTTACCATCCATTTTTTACCCCATTCCACTACTAACTGGAGGTCATTTTCTAAGGATTCAGCCATTGCCTCGGATATGTGCGCGTCGGTTTTGCTCACATGACGAGAGTAAAGCGTGGTGTCGTCAGCAAATATTCCTATCTCAGTTTCAATGACATCGAGGTCATTTATGAAAATCAGGAATAGTAGAGGTCCAAGTATGTATCCCTGGGGTACACCAGCATTTATGTCATGTTGCTTAGAAGGACGGCCATCGATGACAACCTAGATCTTTCTTTTTGTTAGGAAGGATTTAATTATATTAAATATTTGTTCAGTAATACTATATGAGTGCAGTTTTATGAGAAGCCCTTCATGCCAAACCTTGTCAAAAGCCTTGGATATATCAAGCGTTACCGCACTAGCTTCACCTGCCTTGTCCAGTGTATGATATATGCGTTCAAAGATGACTGTTACGTGTGCTATTAATTAAAAAATAATGCATTATTAATTGTTTTATATATATATATATATATATATATATATATATATATATATATATACACACAATTATTTAATAATAAATATTTAATTATATACATACATATACGTTTCATCTTTACGGAATCGTCAATGTAGAGATCATTATTGAAACCCGTTGCACGATTCGAAACCCCGGTAAAAGTCACATTTTACTCAAATCCTGACGCATTTACCGATGCGGTCACAATGAATAATAACATAAATTATAAAAATCGGTGAGAATTTTAATCCTATTATACTGAGCAAGCACAATAGTCAGCCGACGTCAACAGTGTTCAAGTATAAAGGAACATGCATTAAAGCTATGATTTTGACGGCCGTATTAATACTTAAACACTATGTTTCAGGCAAACTACATCAACCTGTTATTAGTTTTAATTTAACGACAGCCATATTTCAATGCTATGGGAAAAAAATTAACAATGTACGCGAAGAAGGTCGAAGAGCACGTCGGCCGATTGATAGTAGGAATACAAATATTGTTGATGAGGACCACAGTTCGAATAAAAGCTATATGGATAAGTAGCTAGTACCAAACCAAAGTTACGTAAATACGATAAAGATGGACATCTGGATCTGTCAACCAACGACCATCACAGTTAGATTGAAGTTAGTCTTCATGAAACGCTGGATTAATGCGGACTTCCGGTTATTCATCTGTTTTTCCATAAGTTGTGCAACTGCTTCTGAGAGAACGAGAGCATTTTCGGTGCAACCTGGTGTTTCGACCTGTAGGTGTTTATTGGCTTTCGTAACGCGATTTTCTTGGGCTTTGGCGGTGAGTAGTTGGTCCTTACGACTCTTGTGTTAAGAGTAGCGAAGCTCCTCGTTAGGCGTCTTCTTCTAAGCCGCTACTCTGACGAATATCTTATATAATATAATATCTTCTATATAATATAATATCTTATATAATATAATATCTTCTTATATAAGATAATATCTTCTTGGCCTTTTGGCTAAGATCAAAGTGTAGTATCTGTTCCGATGGATACTGCACCCCATACTAGTGTTGTCTTGGCCTTCGGGTCTTGATTTACGCCGGTCAATGGGTCTGTCCTGTGCAGTTCTGGAAGGTCCACCTTCCCAGGCTTTGCCTCCCTTCTTTGGGGAGGAGTAAGTTTATTGCTTACTGCCTGAGGGAATGCCGACGAGGCTGCCCAGGCAATTTTTAAACCCCACTTTCCCGACCCGACCTTGGGTCACATCTTACTTGTGGGAGTAAGATAAAAACTAGCCTTGTGCCTAACTCCTGGAGAGGAGTAAAGCAATACTCTGACGAATATCTCTCTCGCCAAGGTCCGCTTTGTCTTGTCTGGACCTTGCCGCATCCTTTCTCGCGTTTTCTCGACGAATTTCGCTGTACGGACATAGTCAGAACGCTTGCAATGGTCCGGCCTGCTAGTCACTATTCCCAGATCTCCGTCGCAGTTTAAAGATGTAAGATGTGAGTTCCAGCTCACATCTCACGACGTTTTAAGGTATTCAACGAGCACTGAACTAAAAACAAAAGAGATAATGCCTAGGATGATAGTCTCATGATAACAGAACAAATACTACACTATCTCCACTGAATTGAAAATAGAACAATAGTACATTGACTTATTTTAATCTGGCACGAATCATCATTATGCAGGTCACGTTATTCCAATATACGGGTGCTTTTCAGTGATCCATTATCGCGACCTAAGAAATCCAATAATAGTAAACATAAACAACTACTATTCGTTAAACTTTATTCACATTAAATAATGGTTCTGAAATGGAAAATATTAAAAAAATTATCAAGTGTAGAAATGTAATAATTTCAGACAGTCACAAGGCGCGTACCTGTCTTTAATATATTATAATTATCTTTACATTGCTTATATATATATATATATATATATATATATATATATATATATATATATATATATATATATATATATGTGTGTGTGTGTGTGTGTGTGTGTGTGTGTGTGTGTTTCTATCGCCGGTAAAAACAATAACAAAAACTACGTAATATTATGGCGATAAAAAATCGTACATATTTCAGTCAGGTGTTTGTGGTCTGGTGATAAAACGCCAGACAGTAATATCGTAGCCCAGGTTAGCTATGCTGATAGCCAGAAACACGTATATATATATATATATATATATATATATATATATATATATATATATATATATAAAAGATAATTATCTTATATTAGATCCAATCGTGGTAAGGAGATGCTCACTACTGGGGATAGAACATTAATATATAGAATATTGACATGATGAAAAAAGGTAAAGTGACATACTTTATAAATGCTGTTTAAACAAGGAATTTAATAAAATGACCTTACAAATATTTTTCTTGAAGCATATGTTAAAATTTTGTTGCAAATTTTCAAATTAATACTTACTAATAATTAGCAATTTATTATTTCTTCCTTATGAGAATAAGAGTAATTCTTCGAAAATCCATGGATTAAAGGTCATTTTATTAAATTCCTTGCTCTTATTCCGTCAGACATGACCGGTAAGAAATCATGCGTTGGCATGTGGCGCAACGGATAAAAGTGCTAAGTATAATTAGTTCTAACCGATAAGAGATTAAAGCTTAAATCCTCAGTACGGGTGACACTAAGAATATAATTACAAATTACTACCCAGTCATAAATGACGGAAAGAGAACAATCTACTTCCGAATATTAAATAAGAGGTTATCTTCGAAATCAGTACAGATTCCCGAGTTCGAAATAAAGATTCCTAAATTTGACAAGATGGACTTGAAGAAGATCGGAGGTTACATCGGTCAAAACGCTGTGACAATAACATCTAACATGAGAACAGTCGTCCGAATAACCCAAATAATCTAAATTAACAATCCTTATCTCAAAGATTCTGAAATATAATTAAAGTTATAAATATTTTTTTGCAAAACCACGATATTATTATAGAAAAGTAAACTTATACAAAATGAATGCCAATATTGGATTATTCGTAAATTTTACTCAAGAAAAGTGATATTTGATCTTCACATAGAACTTTGTTTTCAATTGTATCCCCGGATAGAGGAGACCATATTTATATTATAGATACTAGACTAACCCCATCACCCCACAAAACTAAAGACGGGCTAATACTTGGAAAGATGTTCTCATGACAGCAGAAAAAAATACTATACTAACCATCATAAAGACCAGAACACTTTCGATCAATTTTGCAGGAGATAATGCTTGGGAGGAAAGTATCATGATCACATAACAGATAATACACTACCCACTCTCTTAAAACTAAAGAGATAATGCCTAGGATGATAGTCTCATGATAACAGAACAAATACTACGCTATCGCTACTGAATTAAGCATTGAAAATAGAACAATAGTACATTGATAGAAATCATAGTATATTTTCGGCTTCAGACGGATACCAAATCACCATTAGTAATAGATGTACATCTTAGTAGAAACCATGTGACTAGCAAGATCTTATCGACATGATGTTTAATAACTTGTCATACACTCAGTCCTTTCTAATGTACACATGATTAAATAGATCGTCAATACAACTAATTTGTTCCATAAGATTACGAGTTACTGTTGATTGCATGCGATTAGATATGCAATACTTACATCAAAATACCTACTTTATATTTACTAGTGTTGTTGGCATTAGCCGAGTCATCTTCCGATCAGTAAATCGTTATCCTCTGTAAATAATACATCTTTGTTTATTCTTACAATGGGACACAATGTATCAGCTTAGTCAAGCACTAGTGGAACTACTGCTGCATAACCTGTTCAAAATATAGGCTTATTGATTCCGCTTTCATCGTAATAGCAAAAGGTAATCGGCTAATTATTGTATTCCACACTCACGTATAGAAACATTCATGTTTCATTCTCGCAGGAAATTATTAAGCCAAAAAGCTCTATTCGTGTATTAAGTACTATTGAAGTGAATACTCAATATATATATATATATATATATATATATATATATATATATATATATATATATACTTGAAAACTATATGTTACATATTTCAGAAAACGTACCGCGGTTTCATTCAGATGGGCTGACTTTTCAGATTTTTTAAAATATCTTTATGCCCAGTGGAATCGTCGGCGTTCTAAATGAGGTAAACCATGATGGGAAATGGTGTTATATCGATATAAAGCCATTTCTCATCGTGGTTTAACCTCATTCGGTACGCCGACGATTCCACTGGGCATCAAGATTTTTTTTTTAAATGTAAAGGTCAGCCCATCTGGCTGAAACCGCGGTACGTTTTCTGAAATATGTAACATATAGTTTTCAAAAAAATTATATGTACTTTATTAATTTCGTTTCAATATAACCTGACACACACACACACACACACACATATATATATATATATATATATATATATATATATATATATATATACATATATATATATATATATATATATATGGGGTAAGGTACATGATAAGTCATGAAAATGAAATGCCGTGGTAGACAAAATGTGTGAAAAATGACAAACGGAAAACAGGTTAAAGTGCAGGAGAAAAGCAAAAACAAGGGATTTGACCGGTTTCGTTCGTTTGTCATTTTTCACCCACACACACATATATATATATATATATATATATATATATTTATGTAGAAACGTATATGTATATATGTATGTCTGTATATATGTATATATGCATATGTATATATATATAAATATATGTGTACATATATATATATTCATATATTATCTAATAATATTATAATATTATATGTGCATATACATAAACGAGTAATTGTATATGTGCATACATATATATATATATATATATATATATATATATATATATATATATATATATAAATTCGATGGACACTACACATTAGTTATATATGGAATATAAATGAATGTATAGCGTCTATTAAAAAATATATATGCTCTTACACAAGTAATTAAGCACTTTTGTCATTTCTTATATGACAATGAATTACACTATATATATATATATATGTGTGTAGTGTAATTCATTGTCATATAAGTAATTACACTGTATATATATATATATATATATACATACATACATATATAGTGTAATTCATTGTCATAGAAGAATTACACTATATATATATATATATATATATATAGTACATGTATTGTATTAGTTTCTGTAGATGTAAATCCGTTGAAACTCAAGTGTTTATAAAAAGTGCTCAATAACAAGTAGAGCTGTTTACAAGTACTCTTTTTCATCTTTTTTTATAAGTCAACAAGTAAAATAGGTAATCCGATACTAATTCATAAGAAATAGAAAATAACTAATCCCAAAACGAACATTTATTTTGTGAGAGAAAGATCTGCAGATTTATCCCATTCCTCTTAATCCTTGGTCTGACGAGGTTGACTTTCTGCGAAGGGTGCAACCGAAACATGTATTCACATATGTAACCAATAATGTTTGTATAAATAAAAATGTATACTTTATATATATATATATATATATATATATATATATATATATATATATATATATATATTTGAATAATTTAGAATACCAAGTTATGTTATAAAATCTTTTCATCTATATTTATTAAATGAATAAAATCATTTATTTAAATACATATTTGATACTTTCTCATTCTGCTGGTATTAACCGTAAGGGGTTCCTACTAGTGGATAGAGCACAGTGTCCGACCGGTCTTGTTGACGATTTCTGGAAAGTGAAATCCGATGTGTTCCTTGCGTCGTTGGCGCGTCTTTGAATAGAAAGGGGTTGGCGTATCTCATAAACATGCCCTTTCAATGGTTGTTAAGGGGTATAATATGGGAACAACATCGCATTTAAAATTCAAATATATAAGATCTGTATTCAATTGTATCCATAGTCATAAGACACCAATAGAGCAAGATGGTTTTGAATTTTAAATTTTGTTTAAGCCTTAACCATTTTGGCGCGGAATTGTTGTATATGCGTTGATGTACATACCATAAATCATCGTCACCTTCACCATCTCAAAAAACCGCCAGTTCACTCACTATCAGCGGTCACCATATACAATGCCTAGTCAAGAGTATAGTATTTCCTAGCCATTATCAGCTTGAAAATCAGCGAAATATCCACAAAATTCGACTAAAGAGTGCGGCAAAACGTCCACAGCACCATGTACAACACTATACATCCGGGGATTCCTCATGACGTCACGAATACAATGTGAGCATACAAGACCGTTTTCAGCCACCAGTACGCATGCAGTATCGTCTGCTATTAGAGGTGGCAGACTAAGAGGGTTACATTTTAGACATTTTCTAGAATCAAAATCATGTAATAGATTTAAAAATTGGAATGAAAATTCTATATATAATGTTCAGCATCATTACATCTTGATTTTAATCTTTGTAGGGGGACATAAAATTGGTGCAAAACTGTTATGTTCTGGGGTGCAATTTCATCCGTCCTCGTGTATATAGCAAGCCGAAGGAAAACTTCAATGGTTTCTTTGTATTACTTGAAATATTTCACCCTTATTGAAACTTATTTGATTATTCTTACTGTAAGCATATCAATTTTTTTTTACAACACACAAACAAACATTGACTTTTATAGATATAGAAGACGAAAAGAAATGTTAATAGTGTCTTTAGATGTAACATATCGATTTCTATAGCAACCAAACAAACATTGCCTTTTATAGATAGGGAAGACTATGGAGACGGTTAATGGTGTCTGTAGATTCCTTGCAAACTGTAACCCTTATTGAAACTGATTTTAACATTTTAACTGTTAACATGTCGATGCCTATAACACACAAACAAACATTTTATACAAAAAGAAAAAAACGAAGGAAGATTTTAATGGTGTCTTTAGATTACTTAGAAAATGTAACATCATTGAAACTGATTTGAATATTCTGTTAACATATCGATTTCTATAACAAATTCTTTTTACAAAATGAATAGACGAAGGAAAGTATTAATGGGCTGTTTAAATGCTGTTTAAATTCCTCGAAAAATGTAACCATTATTGAAGCTTATTTGAATGTTCTAACTGTAAACATATCGATTTCTATAACACACAAACAAACAAACATGAACTTTTTATATAGAAAGAAGATACGTTTGATCCGTTCGTCATTTCAAGTAACACAGCAATAATATAAAAGTATTGGAAACTTTCAATTTCTAACTTAATTTCCTCATATTACCGTAGAAGTTGGGAATAGTTTGTGCAACTGTGCATTATATCATGTTCCAACTGTGCCAGACTTGTCCAGGTGTATGTTTTCAAAATCAACCTACCCTAGTGACCAACATCCAGTCCGAGACAAAAACAAAACAATATCCATTTTTCGAGATTCACACAACATGCATACCCCCGCCTCCATCGATATATATATATATAACATATTAGACGTATCCGTGACTCGTTGATAACAACCGCTATTACTATTTATTTAACTTTCATACAAAAATTCATAAACTGTAGCATATCTGTTAAGGCATCTTTCTTGCATAATAAAAAATAATAAGTCTCTTCATTGATAATATAGAAGTAAAGAGGTTTATTATTCTGTCATCTAATTTTCATGCGTGTTTGTGGTGGGCACAGACGCACGTATTTAAATTAGATGGCAACTCTGAAAAAAGTGTCACTATTTCTTTAAAGACATTAAGAAATATTAGAGATTTGTTCAGCCAATATAGACTGAAGGAGGCTGAGCGAAATACATAGATAGCTAAGAGATAGAGGGGTGAGTTGTTTAGTTAATTTTAAATCATGGCTAATAGGAAGAAATAAAACATACTTTCCTTCGAATATAACTCAACCCGAGAACTAAGTATATTTTAGCATGTCTTTTTTTCTGATTAAAGTAATAATAACACATACCGCGGGGCTGCTTCTCAACTGACTACAACATAGTCGTTTTTAATCCAATGTAAACAAATTCTTGTTGAGCTGTCCTCTTAATTAATCAAATTCTGCCTAATTTCAACCCATCGTTAACAATCATCGCGGTATTGTCTCACCATCCACCAGACAAACTCATTAATCCTTATCCTCGAGTGGCCTTTAGGCTTTGATAAGTGGTGACGCTTTAGTATATATATATATATATATATATATATATATATATATATATATATATATATAAGTCAGTTCACATTATATTCCAATAACCATGGTTTTATTTTATTATTTTTATTTTTTCACATTTTCAAAAAACATAATATTTCTGTGAGATATATTTTGTACGGTCCGTTTCATTTGTCTTGTGCCAAACAACATTTTTATGTCAATATCGTCTCTGCAACACTACAAAATCATCAGAAAAAAACTTATATTTGCTCTGTTATCAATAATTGACCATCATTGAGCTGAATCTTTTAAGGAGACTACAAAGTAAAAGGAACTGATAGTATATGCTAATACATATATTGTCATTAATAATTATATATATATATATATATATATATATATATATATATATATATATATATATATATATATATATATATATATATATGAAAAAAGGCTTAGGGAAACAAACGTCGATTAAGTCAGCTTTAGTCTACTAATAGATTGATGGGCATACTCGTCATATAAAAGAAAAAACATTAAAGTTGGCCATATATTTATCAGTCGTACATGAAAACCAATCATTCGTCTGTCTCTATTTACTTGGCCAACGTTAGAAACAAGCTTGTATTTTTTGTACGATGAAAATCACGCTCCCCTAAAAGTGGAACTCTTGATGGCAACTAAAATCTTTCGTATTTACTTTCTTTCTACCACAGGAAAATGTGGCACAAGGTCAGAAGGTGGGGATAGGAAGGTCAGCGCACCAGAAGTAATGCACCCTGGGCCTACAAAAATGCCCGAGCAATCCCGTCGGCATTTCCATGTAGGGACGCCTCATGCGATTGACGATAAACCAACCCCTTCCCGGAGAGAGAATGTAAAACCTGGAAGGGTGCACTTTCTACAACTTATCAAAACCCTAACTTAGCCCGAGGGAGTAAGGCAGCTGCTGCAGTAGTGGACCACCTTGTCATACTGAGTGTCGAGGATGTATCCTCGACTGATATGAAATGACAAAAATACCCGTATAGTCTTATTAGTACTTCTCTACAAATGAGTGCGCCTCCAGGGAAGACAATAATCCCTCCCTCCGAAAAGGGGGGGGGGTAATGTCTGGGAGAATGGTCTCCTGAGATATAACGGATTTATTTACTCTGTTCTTAAGCGGCAATGTTAGACATTGGAACAATTTATGGTAGGAATTCATCTACCTCAAAAATCTGAAACGTGGTCCGGTTGTAAAAATCCCCCCATGGATGAATGTGCATTGAGAGATCCGAAAAGAAGGAAACAAATAGCAATAAACCCTTCGTCACCTCCTTAGGGAGAAGGTTTTTTCGTTTACCTATTTTCCAAGGCGGAAAAGTTAGACTCTCCTTTGCCATGAACGTCAACATTCTCTGGTGAGGGCCCCCTCATGCGATCGTCAATACCCCGCCCCCCTTCTTGAAGGAAGAGGTAATCCCCGTGAGAATAAATCCCTGACTCAGAACCGATACTACACTTTGAATTATACATTTGCTAAATGAATAGTGATACAATTTTAGCAAATTAGACACAAGACACTCAAAAGGATGGTCGTATTCGTCCAGCACTATTCTTTTCTTTCTTTCACCTTTTTTCCATTTTGACATCAGTCACCAAAATACCACATTTACTCTATGGACTACCCTACTTAAAATTCACTCATGTTTCAAATCAAATTTGATAATAAAACTGTTTTAATGAGACGTACTATTATCCTTTATTGCGGTAACCTCTTCTGTTTCAAATCGAAATCTAATAACACGCTAAGGCATTTCATGTGTACGTTCGTTATCACCGTTCACACATATTAAAAAAATCAGATCATCCGATCAGCAAAGTGATGATTTGTTATGAATCCGTTGTCGCTAAGATAAAAAGGTACTTTACACATTTTGAACTGAATTGTTCCAAAATCAAATTGCATCGTTCCGTCGACTCAAACGGTACAATTTAAAATAAATCCATGTTAAAAAATGACATTCGTTTTTATTGATTTGAAGAATATTAAACTGACAATTATTTTTCCGATAAGACGACAAAGAATATTTATTGTTTTAAAACGAATTAAATTGCTACAATTTGAAAGAAAGAAAGAACGAAGATATTCGTTTTATTCATTTACAAAATATGACACTTTTTTTACGGAAGAAGAAAGAGTCATTATTTTTTCTTAATAATATTCCCCTTGACAGACACTTATTAGTTCAACAGGAATATTATCATTAATAGCAAATTGTACAGATTAATGTAGAACGTACAGTGGAATTTTCACGTGGTCTTTCTTTGTTATCATTATTCACGGTGTGAACTCTCCATTTATATCATGACAAGTCCATTTTTGCGTAAGTTGTCTGTTTGCTTGTTTTTACCATCATTGGTAATATTGTTGTCGCTGTAAATATTCAATGCGTGCGGGAGGGGGGGGGGGGGTAAACACGCTGCGTCTTTTAAGAATAGCGGCGCATGCGTGCATCGGCTATTAGATTATAGGCGCTCCGTTCCAGTTCACGTGCCTTTTCCTGCCAACAAGTGTTTGGAGAAACAGCTTTACCGAGTTATGCGCAACCAAGAAGAACAACAGCAACAAGAGACACGATCACAACGGCAACCGGTGAGGGATGGCGATCAGAACGACGATGTCTGCATTTCCATCAGTAATAAGGCCTTTTTTTTACCCACAGGAATAAACGGTGCGAATTCAGATCCACGTTCGTTGTCAGACGATTGTCTTCATCTCTAAATAAATATTCTATCTAAATACAGGGTGGGCCAAAATAAGGGTCCTATCTTTAAATTTGAATAACTTGAATTTGAATAACTTCCACAAAATAAAAGTTAAACTCACCAAACTTTATGTGTGTGTAGACTGACCCTTCCGAGATTTTTTGAAATAAACAAAACAAATTTTAGCCGAAAAACACTTCTTAAAACTTACAAAAACTAAAGTATTGTTTTTTATACTGTTTTGAGTTTTTTAAGCAAAAATAATGTTTTCTAAATGAGGGTACGTTCCTTAGGGCTAATACGGCTCATGCTTGCTTCGGAAGGGGTCCTTTACTTATTCTAAAAAAAAAAAAAAAAATCAATAAATAAATAAAAAAGTTATGAATTTTTAAAAATAGGACCCTTATTTTTGCCCACCCTGTGTATATCCGTTATAAGATCTAGTTACTTATCGGCTTTCAAACAGCACAATACACCATTCTAATGCTATTCGTAAAAATACACCATTCTAATGCTATTCGTAAAAATACACCATTCTAATGCTATTCGTAAAAATAAAAACCACTGCATAAAAAAATTTTTTTTTAAAGTAAATGCGACCCATAAAGGTGTTCGTGAAGCTTACTATACCAGTTTAGATGCAATCAGACCCAAATAGTGGAATCGGATTTTTTTGGGGGTGGACGCTAAACTCGGCAAAAAAGTTAAAGAAACAACCAACGTGGGACTTTTTTATTCAGCGCTTGTATGGTGATCGTTTTCTTACAATCTGATTTTTAGAAAAAGCACCAAAGTGTAGTTTGTCTTCTGAAAAAAAGTATAAATTCGTAATAATTTACGTAACAAAAGACTATTGCAGAAGCCGCCATGTTGAGAAGTTGTTCGTTAATTGGTATATTCCGTTTTATTCTGGAATGGGAAAAAAAGTTTACGGAATATGCTTACAGAACGGCGAACCAAATTTAGTGTTTAATTCTGAATAAATAGTGAATGCTATTTGTTTAATATGAAGTATATCAGAAAAAAAACAACTAACTGTAATTAAAAAAATAATCGAAAAAGCTTACTGACGCAGACGTCAAACCCTTAGCGAACATTTGTTGTTTCTCAAAATTGTGAATGTGAAGCGTTCGTAAATTATTCTGGAATAACTGAGTTTGTTTAATTTTTATTCAATGAAAAGTTAACACACGGTGAATCTGGTAACGGTAAGAGTAGATAAATAGTAGCGAGTAAAAATGGATAACACCTTTTTATTAGGTTTATTGGTGAGAGTCCGGTAATCAAGAGAAATATAATAAATATTGAAAAAAGATTAAATGAATGCATAATTTCTAGAAACACGCATGAGGGCTTAACCTAATTGGATGGCGGAATAGATTAGCATATGAGGATTTTGGTTATTATTCAACTATGTGTTAATGCAGACGGTAAAATCGACTTTACTTTAATATCTAAGTCTATTAATCCGTTTCCCTTCCTTCTTTGTGCACGTTTACTCACCGTAATCTGCTATTATATCAAATATGAGTTAATCAACGCTACTTTTCCTAAGGCATTTTTCCTATATCCATATATATAAAATAAACTCAATGTACGTGTGTATGTGTCTGTTTGTGTGATGTTTGTATGTTCTTAATAGAACGAAAGGTTTTAGAATCTTCATAAAATTTTAAAGTTTATTCTCATGTACAATTTCATAAGCACGATTTACCGCAGATATCCTAACAGTCATCGTAGAACGCATATATCATACACTGGATAAGACAGGTAAAGCTAGGGCGGTAGCGCTTGATATTCCAAGGCCTTTGACAAGGTCTGGCATGAAGGGCTTCTCCTAAAACTGCACTCATATGGTATTACTGGACAAATATTTAATATAATTAAATCCTTCCTAACAAAAAGAAAGCTACAGGTTGCCCTCGATGACCGTTCATCTAAGCAACATGACATAAATGCTGGTGTACCCCAAGGATCCACCCTAGGACCTCTACTGTTCCTGATTTTCATAAATGACCTCCCTGGTGTAATTAAGACTGAGATAGGAATATTTGCTGACGACACAACGCTCTACTCTCGTCATATCTGAGACAATGGCTGAATCCATAGAAAATGACCTCCAGTCTGTAGTGGATTGGGGTAAAAAATGGATGGTAACTTTTAATGCCGCAAAGACAAAACTACTTTCCTTCAATAACTACAAGAAACCTCTTCAACCACCGATTGTCATGGCAAATAACACCCTACCTGAGAGTTCGTCATTCAAACTCCTCGGCCTAACTTTCACAGATAACATGAATTGGAACAAATACATTGAAGACATTGCCAGGACTGCTGCAAAGAAGGTGGGCTCCCTCTACCGTGCTAGTAAACTTCTCACACCTGACATTATCCTATATCTCTACAAAGCCACCATCCGCCCATGCATGGAGTATTGTTGCCACATATGGGCTGGTGCATCATCCACTAGTCTCTCCCTCTTAAACAAGGTCAAAAAAAGAGTCGCCAACTTAATAGGTCCCTCACTATCCACCAAGCTCCAGCCCCTGTCCCACCGCCGCAATGTTGCTTCCTTGTGCCTGTTTTACAAGTACTTATATGGATTGTACTCTGATGAACTTGCTGCTCTGCTGCCCCAACGACGTGAATTCACTAGACCAACTCGACAATCTGCCAAATCCCATTCATTCACTGTGGAGGTCCCCAGATGCAGAAGAGCTTTCTAATCCAAAAGCTTCTTTCCCCGTGATGCTGGACTCTGGAACTCCCTCCCTGCTCCCTGTTTTCCTGACGACACTGACATGCAGAAATTTAAAACTAATGTAAACAGACATCTCGCTGCACAGCTCCCAATTTAGGTTGACTCCCCCCCCTGAAAAAAACTCTGACCCTTTTTCTCAGTAGCCCCTTACGTCTACAGTGGCGACCTTCCTTGTTTGGGGTGAACTATGTAAAAAAAAAAGACACCCTCTATTAGCTATGTATGTATTTCTTTTGCCCCTCTATATTGGTTCAATCTTTCTTTAATATTTCTTAATGTCTGTGTGAATTTACAGAAAATCACTGACTCTTTCCAATTAATTTATATAGTGTCTAGGAGCACACTACAAACACGTGGGTTAATAAGATAGCAAAATAATAGGTGGTTTATTTCTATATTGTCAATGAGGACAATATAGAAGTAAAGATAACATAGAAGTAAAGATAATATAGAAGTAAATAGTTATACTATAGACTGATAAAGAATATATTATTTTATATATACAGTCAAGCTTCATATCTATTCTTTGTGTCATTCTATGACTGAGTATATGTAAAACGTTTCAACTCTGAAGATTCTTTTCAACTGTAAAATTAATATCACGCCTGTTTGTATAGTTTTTTAAGAGGAAACGGCTGTGAAAAATATAACTATTACTTGACACCGATTCGATTTACCGGAATCGCAATTAATATATATATATTATATATATATATATATATATATATATATATATATATTATACTTGTATAGTTGTTGTTTCCTAGATGTTAATCTAATGAAACTCCAGTGTTTATAGGATAGTTCTCAATAAAAAGTAAAGCTGTATTATAGTATAATTGTTTTATTCAAACAAATATTATTGGCTACATATGTTCAGACACATTTTAACTGCACTTTTATTAAAAGTTTAGTATCATCGGGCCATCATACATTTATTACCTGCAATACAAATATATATATATATATATATATATATATATATATATGCAGATATATATACATATATATATATATGCATACATATACATATATAAATACATATATATATATATATATATATGTATATATGCAGATATATATATACATATATATATATGCATACATATACATATATAAATACAAGTATATATATATATATATATATATATGTATATATGCAGATATATATACATATATATATTCATATATATACATATATAAATACATATATATATATATACATATGTATGTATATATATTCAAAAAAGCTTATAGTCATTTATACATGGAGAAAAAACTATATATATATATATATATATATATATATATATATATATATATATATATATACGTATTCAATATTAATAATATAATGCAATCATTCGCTCTATTCTGTATTCCTAGTTACAGCCGTAATATCCTTAAACTAATATACGGCCTCCGAAGGTGGTGAATCCTTGGGGTACTAACTAAATCAGCATATTGTAGACTTAGAAATTGTATAAGCCGATTACATCATTGAAAAATTCACGAAATACCAAAGGGGACCGATTTATAGCAGTCGTGAAACACACACATACAGACACACACACACATATATATAGGCATATATGTACTGGAAAGATTAAAAATATTTTTAAATTCTAAAAAAAAATGTTTGATTTACAACATTTATTTATTTTTTATTTTTTTTAAATAATATAACAATAAAGTAAAGAAAGACGCGCATATATATGATATAGAATATAAGACAGGGACTAAGTAAACTGAAAGTGGAATGCGATAATACGAAAAAGAATATATATATATATATATATATATATATATATATATATATATGTATATATATATATATATATATAGAGAGAGAGAGAGAGGGGGGGGGAGAAAGAGAGCCGTGTAGATCGATGATATGAGAAAGAAACTCAGAAAGAATAGAAGACTGCAATAGGGAATGAGAACATACGAGAGATAGAGATAAAGATATATATATATATATATATATATATAGAGAGAGAGAGAGAGAGAGAGAGAGAGACAGACAGACAGACAGAGGGAGAGAGAGAGAGAAATCAAAATAAAGTGTTAGGCAATGAGGGGAACAAGAGAGTGGTGAGCAAGAAGGAAAAGACACGGGGAGAAAATGCGAGAAGGCAAATATAAATGGTAGTGGCGCTGCAAAAGATAACGATTCTGCGAATGAAATGCTCGGCCAGTGGTGGCGCAAGACGGCGGCCCAACAACCAGGCTTGCTACCGCAGCCATTGATTTTCTAGCTACGCTCTCTGATGGAGGCTAGCAGTTGCGACTAACGACGATAGTTGCTCTCCAAACGGAAAACCGTCGCTTTTAAACAGGTCGCTGTCATCACAAGCAGCGACGTCATTACGCTAATAAAGAGGGAACGACTCTGCTCTACTGCTCTGCTTGGCTCTGCATAAAACACACACACATACACACACATATAGACATATTTTTTAAACTTGCGTAAAACTGCCCGTCAACATGCTGACATGTTGACTCTATGTCTCCCAACTTAGACCTTTATAAGCTCTATCACCCATATTGAGCACGCTGCCCTCTGAATATGTTCATTAATACAACTATATTTACGAATATATAGAGCAAACAGCGCACGGTTACTGGTAGTTTCTTGATGGCATGGTTTCCAGAACGCAAAGCGAGAACTTGACAGTCACCATCTATTTCTCAAAATCTATCCTTATTATATATAGCAACTATTTCATATATATATATATATATATATATATATATATATATATATATATATATATATATATATATATATTAGCTATTTTTTATTGTTTTTGGCGATAATGACAGCTTGACAGCTTAATATTGGCTATCTTACGGTGATGTATTTGCTAAATGCCTGAGACAGAGTTATTTCTTTTACCCACACCCCTATATTGTAGGAGCTTATATATTTATTTATTACTGTGGAGTACTATATCATATATATATATATATATATATATATATATATATGATATATATATATATATATATATATATATAATTATATAACGAGAGAGTGAGTGTGTGTGTGAGTGTATTTGTGTGTGACTGTATGTCTCTCACATAACAACTCCAATACATACATAAGTTATGCAACAACAACTCTCTCACGTCGACTATCATACCATCTTAACTATACTAGCACCATCAAAAATCACACAACACCTCACAAAAACACACAATTCAAATGCAGACAAATTCAATAAATCTTAATACACCACACTAAAACTATTTCATAACGCTAATGAAAATTAACATTCCAAATGCTTTAAACTCTTAATATTAAAAGCCAAAAACATAACGTAAATAATATGTGGATCCAATGCAAGCCCGAATACACCTAACCTCTACAATAATACACACTACTAACCCTATATCTTAGTGAACTAATCATACAACATTTTTGTTGCACACAAATAACGAATAACTAATGATTTATGAAAAAAATTAATCCATTACATTAATAAAAACAATGATTACATATCTATCCATGACTACGGTCGAAAGCGCTCGGCGGACTATCGTAACTAAGGTATTTCTTTTATCATCTGGACCCCAACATCAGAAAACTTCCACGACAGCAGGAGAATAAATAGCGAAAAATTATGGAAAGATAAAATTCCTCTGTTTTCAACGCCACCTATATATATATATATATATATATATATATATATATAATTAACTTGTTACAAATATCCAGGGGGTATAAATCCGAAGGAAGTTGAAACCGGGTTTATGAGAGTGATCAATGAAAATTTAGAGCAAAATATATATTTTTGTTGGTGATTTTATTATTCCATTAATTGCAACAAAATATATGCTGTTTCATTAGCGCCCACAATGAACGCCAACTTTGAATTCCATTGTCGCTTGAAAAGTTGGCGTTCATTGTGGGCGCTAATGAAACAGCATATATTTTGTCGCAATTAATGGAATAATAAAATCACCAACAAAAAAAAAATATATATATATATATATAGTAAGCTATGAAAATATAATTATGGCAATTAAGCTACACAGAGGCTTCCGCGTTTCATCCCCGGTGGGCATCTTCAGGCTAATATATATATATATATATATATTAGATTTCTTGAATGTGAGATGATATATATAATTATTTCCACAATCAGACAACGCCGCAGCCAACAACCTATGAAAAGAAACAAACCGGAAGTCCTAGACTCGAGTTTCGCCCTCCTTTGGGCTCATCAGTAGAACACATCCGAACTCAGGATTCGAAACCCGAGTCACTTGCATGGTAAGCGAGTACTCTGCCACTGAGCTACTTCGCCACATACAAGAATGTCTATTAATTTACACAGATTAAGTGACTCGGGTTTCGAATCCTGAGTTCGGATGTGTTCTACTGATGAGCCCAAAGGAGGGCGAAACTCGAGTCTAGGACTTCCGGTTTGTTTCTTTTCATAGGTTGTGGGCTGCGGCGTTGTCTGATTGTGGAAATAATTATATATATATATATATATATATATATATATATATATATATATATATATATATATATATATGTGTGTGTGTGTGTGTATGTATATCCACAGTCATCCACAGCCAGACTGTTTCGCTGCATCACAGCTCTTCAGTGCAACTACACTAGCACCCATGCCAAGCTAGGGATTGAACCTTCAACCGTCCACAACAGGCGCTTGTAAATGATATCTACAATGTATTTGCATAAATATAGACCGTCATTTTGACAGTGCTCCATTTGTTTATTTACAAAGAAATATATATATATATATATATATATATATATATGTGTGTGTGTGTGTGTGTGTGTGTGTGTGTGTGTGCGCGTGTTAGTGTTTGTGTGTATACATTTTTCTTAATAGTCAGATTTTCAAGATTTAATCTGAAAAAAATGTTATTTTGTTTAACTCCAGGGCATGTATAAATAAATAACAGAAAGTAAGATTCCAGTAACCATGTCATTATTCATTTCTAAAAAGATCCATTTTTTTTCGGACCGTTTCGTTAACACTTAGACAGCCAAAGTAGAGAGTTATCCCTCATATTAAACAATTTTAAATAAATAAAATAATTATTTAAATGTTTAAACGTTTTAAGTACATTATTCACTGAAATATTCGTTGTTTAATTTTATTTTTATTTTTATTTTATGAAACGAAGAAAATGAAAAAAAATTAATTTCATTTTTTTGCGTCAGTTATTTCATGGAAGTAAGCGATAGTTGTACCCTGTGACCCTTGATGGAATCGACGGAAACTTTCAATGGTATCTATATTCGTTAAAAAAATGAAACCATTATTTAAACTTATTTGAATGTTCTAACTGCAAATCTATCGATTTTTATAACACAAACAAACAATTATTGACTTGTATATATTGTTGCAGAGTCAAATGCTGGTTACAACTAAAAAAAACAGAGACAAACATAAATACAGCAATGGCAAAGACGGAAAAAGAAACTCATGTGTGCAACAAAATATAAAAGTTGAATTTATTTCAAAGAAATAAATATGTGACGTTTAAGAATAGTTCATAGTTCAGTGAGTCGACAGGAAATGATGGACAATTACCATAGGATGATGGTCATGGTTATTCTGGCTGAAGTGTCCTTTGGTGTTTACGCTGGTAACTGCTGTAGAACTTTGGCTGGTCAGAAAACAAGCTACATATCTTGATGATTGTAATGGCCGGCTCAAGCTATAGTTCAATTTGTTGGTTAGAAACGAGCTGATGTAGTTGTGGTGACGATAGTGATTATGATGACGTTTATTGTTGACGTGCTGTAGAAGAAGGGAGCGATACTGATGCTACTACTACTACTGATGACTATCGTCGTCCTGGTAGTTAAAATGCCGTTTCGTCAAACAGAGATTCAAGGAAAAAAAGCTGCTACTGGTTTGCCCAGTGTAATCTCGGTGATATATCCATGTTTGTGATTCTGCAATGAAGAAACGCACCCTTTTTATACTATTTTGTCAGCTGCTGCTGATACGACGCTTTAGTCAGATCTGATTGGTCGGATCGAGTGACGATATGCGTAGAAAAAAAGAAACTGGGTTTGTTTCTGTCACACGTACTAAGATGTTCAAGGATTAAATATTCGGTTTTGTTAGGAGTGTCAAGTCGTAAAATAGCGTCGGCAAAACAATATATAGAAGATATATATATATATATATATTCTTTATTATTAAAAGGTAAAACATGGAATTAAAGTATTCAGTATTGTGTATGGTTACAGAGAAAAATATCGCTTATCTTCAGAATAAAAAAATACATAAAAACATCCAACATCATGCAATGAAACATGTGTGGCCAATATTGATATGGTGAAATATGTGTGAAAATAAAAGGTACACGATTGAAGTTATAGATTTTTAAAAAGTAGTCAGTGTGTGGAGCTAAGCGTCTAATAGAAGGTTTTAAACGATTGGAATGTGTTCCAACTTTGATAATCAAAATAAGTTTGAGTTATCTATGCTTTCAGTCACAGTAAACATTTGAGGGGTGATATGCTCCCTCGGGGAATCTTTTATTAAAAAAACGATAAATATGATCTCCTGTAACAATCTGCATACGTGCTACGAAGTTTCAAGTGTCTATGTCTAGACGTTTCGATTCCGCACTGTTGGGCAAGCTCCAACCTCTATCCAATCGTGACAATATTACAGATCTGTGGTTGTTTTACAACTACTTTCACTGTACAGATGCTGGAAAATTTACTATTCTAATAGCTTTTTTCCTCAGACCGCTTGCCTTTGGAATTTCCGCCTTGCTTCGTGTTACCCCGACTGTACCAACATGCAAGAATTTCAATGCAATTCTAACAAAAATCTTGCTACACGACTCCCCACTTAGGATGCTCTCTATAAATGTTGCCCTTAATCACAGTAGCCACTTACGTGTTTGGGGTGAACAAAAGTGTTTAAAAATGTTAACAGTCACAGAAATATATATATATATATATATATATATATATATATATATATATATATATATATATATATATATATATATGGCTATAAACACGTTGATACACCGGTTCTTATAAGATCACCGAAGTTAAGCGTTGTTGAGCTTGGCTAATACTGAATGGGTTGCCATTTGGAAGAACAGGTGCTGTATGTAATAAAAAATGTCTTCAACAAAATTAATTTACAAATCTATCTTATACAAAACATGTACAATTTCGGCATAAAATGCCCCTGCAATGGTTGATATGCCGTAAATCTCACCTCCAACAACGACAAACACTGAAGTGCAGCCAGGCAGTTATACATCTCTAATATTCCACACTATAATGAAGACAAATGCGTATTTATATATATATATATATATATATATATATATATATATATTAACTAGAAAAATCCGACGTTTCTCGTGATTAAATAAACGTCACTACTATATATTTTTTCACTATGCTGACTGTCTTTTTGTTTAAATCAACAACTTCATTCATGATTGTAAGTTTAAAACCAAACCTCATTCTCCTCTCTGGTTTTCATCTGTTTGTGCTTCTGTCATTGCCCATCATAAACATTAATTCAATCAGTATCGTCAGGATGTTTCTTAGGCTTCCAGATAATCCTACAGAAAAGTTAGCAATGTCTATAGGAGAGCAATCTCTGAGGCTATGTCTAGCTATTCTCAGAGGATTCGTTCCTCTATCTCATCTCAAAAGGGGTTGGCTCTCGTTAATTGTGGAAGAATCTATAATTGTGTTGCTAATAGTGGCAATTCATATTCTCCTTCTTTTTTAATGGTCTTCGGGTGTTTCATCTTCTAAGGATAAGGCTGATGTCTTTGCTCGTCTTTTTGCCAGCAGGTTTTCTCTTGGTGATTCTGGTGCTATTCTTTCTGATTTTCTTTGGGTTTTCTTTTGAAAACTAGTAACTCTCTAAAGTCTAGAGTCTAGACAGTGGCATCATCACTCCAAAGATAATTTCTAGAGTTCTTTCTGATCTTGACCAGTCTAAGGCTTGCGGTGCTGATTAAATCCATGTGTGCATTGTAAAACATTATTCCCATGAACGTTCTTCTATCCCGTCGAAATTATTCAATCTCTGTTTGTCTCAATCCTGATTCCCTTTTTGTTGGAAAGAATCCCCTGTTGTCCCTATCTTTAAAAATGATGGTGATCGTTCTGACCCAACTAAATATCCCCATGTTTGTCTCCTCTGTTATTAGCAATTTTTTTTTGTTGAAAAGTTGTTCAACGGCAAGCGTGTTCATTTTCTAGGAAGTCTCAGCATCTTTAGTTATGTTCAGTATGGCTTTCGTGATTTTCGTTCAATTGTTGATATTTTAACTTTGTAACTGAGCGGATCTGTCGGTTCATGTATAATTCAAAAGAGGGTAGGGTCATTTCACGTGATATTTCTGATGCGATCAACAAAGTATAGCATTCTAGTCTTCGACAAAAACTTCAGGCTTATGGCATTTGTGGTAAAGTTTTTGGCATTATTAGGTTTTTTTTTGTATCAAAGCTTGCAACAAACTCTGGACGGTGTCTACTTATTCTCTTTTCATACTGATGCTGGTGTTCATTCAGGGCTCTAATTAAAGGTTCAACACTGTTTCTTCTCTATATATCTATGATATTCCAGAGAATATTGTTCAGAAGATCAATATCTATGCTGATGATACTACTCTCTATTCTTGTGTTACTTCTTGCCCGTCTCACTGAGATCAGTTGGAATATACCGCTGATCTAGAAGTTGACTTGTGCTCGGTTGTGGATTTGGGCACGAAGTGGCTTGTTTCGATTAATCTTGTTAAGACTCAGCTTGTGTCGTTCAATAGTAAACGTGTCTCTTTTCTACCTGTAATGTTAATGGATAGCTCTTGAGGAGAAATCGAATCTAAAACTTCTTGATCTTTTTTTGCTCAGCAAATTTTTCTTGTAATTCATTGCTCTTTCTGCTTCTTGTATCACTTCAAACACTTTCTCACACCTTAGGCTATTCGCTATTTCTACACATACCTTGTATAGCGTACTGTTGTCATATTTGGCCTGGTGTATCCCATTTGAGGGTTCTTGATAAAGTTCAGACGCGGTTCTGTAATTTGGTTGACCCCACCTTTTCTTCTCTACACACTCACTCTCTCTTTCTCTTTCTCTCCCTCCCCCACACACAGTATTTTCTATAAGTACTATTATGAGATGTGTTCTTCAGAATTGTCTAATATATCCCCGCTTCCTTTGTTCCAGTTCATTTGACTCGTTGGTCTAGTGGTCTTCATCAATTCGCTGTTCTGATACCTCGCTATGATACAGCTTCCTATTCTAGTAGATTCTTTCCAAGAACTACAGGCTCATGGAACTTTCTTCCATCTGACTGTTTTACTCCTACCTATAGCCTTGGTCTTTTCAAGACTAAGGTCAATAGGAATCTCCTGTCTTTGCAATAATTATCTTTCGTTCTTTTTAGTTCCTTACATCAAGGTACTTCATGTCTTGATTGGAGTGAAACCATTTTCAAGTAATGAGGAGAAGTGAGAAAGCAAATAGCAATTCAGACAACCACCTTAATCTTACCCTGCCGCCTTAAATAAATTTAGAAAAAACATTCAGTGGGTGTGGGTGTATTACTTTAGGTCATCAGAAGTTATAATAAGTATTTATATATGAAATATAACATTACTGATGATTGTATATTCATATTTTAGCAATATATCTTGGTAAATAGCGAGAAATAAAAGGCAGTGCTATCTCTGTCTGTCCTTGTGTCTTTCTGTTCCTTGTAAAATTTTAACTGACCTGTTTGTTACAATCTATATAAAATTTCAGAGTTAGATGTATCATTGTCTATAAGTAGTTAGAGGCTCCACAGACTCAGAGATTGACAGATAGACACACATCTATCAAATACTACCCTTATTAATGTGGCTGATACTACTTGGTCTTCGGGCCGGGTTCAAGCTGTAGTATCTATTTTGGTTAGTCTCGTAAGTCTATCATCTCAGGCATTACCTCCTTTTTTAGGGAGAGGGTATGGCCGACGATCTCCCGATGTGCTAACCAAAGAATTCGAACGGGACCGATCATTTGGTAATTATTCATCCGTGCAGAGTACCTGTTTGGGATATATCGATTCTTACAATAAACTGGCCTTGTGCCTAACTTTGCCGCTGTGGGAGACAGGTAAACAAACTTCTACTCCTAAAAAGAAATATTGACTTAACACTCTTCGTATACAGTTTTTTCTTTTATTTTGAATCCATGAAAATTAAACTAAGCAATGATCTGATAGAAAACCTACTTGATTTAACAACCAAATATTCTGGCTTCACGGAACGTGTCTAAAGGAAACTGAAATATTTTATTTTCATTAATAATCGAGATCTTTTCAACATTAGGTAGAAAAACAAATTATGTAATCATTAAAATTTGTTTCTTCTTAACTTATATTTGAATTATTATTGAATTGAATCGATTAGTTTAATGAATTTAATGATATCTCTTATAATGCCACAATGTTTGGCTAGCTGTTACATATACCTTCCCTCTTGTCTCGTAAGTAACAACCAAATAAAATAGATGAACGTTCATAACATAACTTCCGGCTCGTGTCCCTTACAGTGATCTTGCCCGACTGAGGAAATACCGCCTGCTAACAAGTTCGTTTATACCCCGAAAGACGACCAAGAAGTGAAGATAAGAAAAGGTTTATTCGCCTGGGATCGTCTATTCTAAAGCACTGCCGATGGAGCAAGGGGCAGACAGAGAGAGAGAGAGAGAGAGAGGGAGAGAGAGAGGGAGAGAGAGAGGGAGAGACAGAGAGAGGGAGAGAGAGAGAGGGGGGTCAGTGATTACTGGTTAATCATATTTTAACAGGACATTTTTCAACGCAAGTGTTCGTACCACAAAGCCTCCGATCGATCACCCTCTTTCTCAGTCGCCCCCCCCCTTTGAGCCATGGGGCTTTACATTCACTTCTATGAAATCCCACAGTAAGTCGAGCTAACTTACGAGTACACAAAGCTGACCCCGACCGAACCCCTATTTACTGTCATGCTCAACAAACAATATTATACTCGCCCAATATTTAACATAGCAAATCAAAATCTCGCAGATTTCGGCTTAGTATATTTTTTATAGATTAAAACTAAAAAAAACTAAATGTTTTCAAAGGGTAGTAAGTCCGTAGTTTTCAGTTGCTTTAATTGTATTGCTTTGGTTATTGATTTTTACACTTATTGTCTCGTTTCGCTGATTTACCAAGTTATTGACAACGGCCGTGGGGACAAATACGTTTGAATTTGAGTTCGAAATATAACTCGTGTTCCTGGGTTCAAGTCCGACGACCGGTGTGAATAATTATTTTCTACACTGACGATTCCCGTAAGGATGAAATGTATACGTATGTAGATAAAAACAAATATTTATAAATAACTATCTATCTATATATATATATATATATGCACTAGAAGAATACCTGTCCCAGGACGAGTAAAATTAATTCCCCGAAAAGAACAGATTGCACCACTTTTATGTCTCTTTACGAAACTTAAAATCAATATATAATGCTACTAAACTTTGTGTCTAGAAGCCTTATTTCAATTGTCATCAAAATCCATTACATCATTTTGATTTTAGATAATGTCTAAAATTGAAGGTTGCCAACACCCCAAATGACAGTCTTGATCCGACAGCACTCGGACACAGGACGCTGAGTCTCAGTTTCTGTCGGTATTTACTTCACCGTAGCCACTTCTCATAAGGGGCGTTTCAGGTAACGATAGCAAAGTAGTTAACCGTCGCATCAGTTTAGTAAGAGATTTATTCGTAAAAGAGAAACAGCATACTTGATGACGGCTTCCGCTTTTGAAATCGGAAATAGACAAGCGGTGTTTATCAAAAAACTGTTACCCATTATATGTTAGGTAAGGTTATTTTAGGGGGAAGCAATTAATAATTTGTTTTCACCATTTTGTATTAATTATTAACACATGAGAAAATAAAACTGTTTTTTTTAATTCTTTTCATTACAAATAACCAAAAAAACTTTTCTTATAATTAGAATGAGTTTTATAATTAGAAATAATAAAAGCAAACTGATGATTGATAATTGGAAAATAAATTTTTTTATATATTTTTCAATAGTTTATTTTAAAAATATTTTTAAGTAGTTTGTCTACTATTTTTTATAAACGGAATGGTTAAAAATTCCGTCAAAATCTAAGCGGTCGAAAATAGATGAGGGACTGTTTTTTGATAAACACCGCTTGCTTATTTCCGATTTCAGAACCGGAATCCGTTATCAAGTAGACTGTTTCTCTTTTACCAATTCCAGAAATCCAGTCTGACCAATAAGACAGATGAGCTGGTATTCATCCAATTAATATGGCTAGATGCAGAACCTAATATTTCCCGCTATTAGTCTAGCTGTTGATCGCATTAACATGAACCTGAGAGTAACCGAATATATTTAATGGCTAACTCTGTGACATGTTAGTTTAGTGGCAAGTAGTGTAAACTCCGCGGGCCTTATGTCTTCAAGGGCATCCTATTAAGAGAAAAGGAAAATAGTGTTCCAGAATATCTTTACGATTTAGTAGAGTGTATTAGTAAACATGTGGTTCACCATTACTCACAAGTGACATTACATCTCACAGATGGCAGAAAATAGGTTTTGGAATTGTAATTCTATCGTTTGTTTACAGACAAAAATCATAACCTGTAGTCAATATTTCTAAATGTAGAAATCGATGATCGCATCTATCTCTCACCTGTGGTGACCATTTGAACCACGCAACTGTTTCCATGTTAATTACAACATGGTCGGCTTTTAGTCAAATGTCAACAAATACTTGCCAAGCCGTTCTTTTAAGTAACCAAATTTTACCCATTCAACCCACTCATAGTAAAAAAATAAATATATAAATAATAAATAGTAATAAGTAGTAATAAAGTGTAGCACTACACATCTAAAACAAGACGAGTGTTAAGGCTCTTGAAATCCATACTAGACTCGTGGCGCAACAGATAAAGTAATAATTAATAAATTTGAATGGGGGTACAAATCTTTAATAAAACGCTTTTTCAAATGTATTATAGAATTTTGTAAGAAACTAAAAAAAAACGTTATTTTAAAAAAATTGTTTTTATATATATTTATTAAATGAATAAAATCATTTTTCATAAATATATGCCTCTGAGACTTTCGCCGTGGCACGGCTTTAACGAAGAGTTAGTTACTTTTTTTCTACCTCATGTTGCTGGTGTTAAAATCGCAAGTACATCCACACGTGGTTCCAAGAGAAAGAGTTTTGTCTGGTCTCGTTGAGGTCCTAAATAAAGTGAACATTTGTGTGTATCAGCGCGGCAACACTTATATGAATTTTAAGGGGTGTACACATCTTTAAGAAAACGCGTTTTCAAATGTATTATAGAATTTTAAAAACAACAAGACACGTTATTTAAAAGTTTTTTCATATATATTTATTAAATGAATAAAATCATTTTAATAATTAATAATTAGCTCTTTGTCGTCTGGGGGTTGAAAGTGCAATCCTAAGTACAGGCGATACTAAGAATATAATTAAAAATTATTTAAGACTTCTATCTGTCCATGGCTGACGGAACGAGAACAATCTAAACCCATAGATTAAATAAAGGGTTCCGTTTGAAATTCCGTATAGACTCCCAAGTTCAACGAACAAGGTCGGAGGTTACATCGGCCGGAACATTGTGAGAATAACACGTAAGATGAGAACAGTTTTGTGTTTATTTACTTTTAGTCACCCAAACAAGGCACATTGCTACTTAGAGGTAAGGGGCCATCGTGATTAGGGGTCAGATTTATAGCAAGACAGCAAAATGTTTGTTCACATTACATTTGAATTTCTGCATTTTAGTACTGTCAAATAAACAAAGAGCTGGGGGGTCCTAAGGCAAGCGGTCCGAGGAAAGACAGTTTTCGGGCATCTGGGGACCTCTACAGTGAAGGGGTAGGATTTTGCTGCAAGTCAAGTTTTTCGGGGTATTCACGTTGGGAGAGTACAAGTGCAGTACGTTTACCGGAGCACATTCCGTGGAAGTACTTGTACAACAAGCACAGTGATGCAACATTGCGTCGATGGAGCTTACAAGACATTGCGAAGCTTATTATGTTAGAGTATTGTTTATCACACAATTGATAATCTTATTTATCCTTATCCTCGAGTCGATTTTAGCCTTGGTTAGTGCTGACCAATTAATATAAGAAAATATTTTTTCAAAGTTAGACAGAATTATTAATTGACGACATACGCCCCATGAGTAAATAATTTAACATTAATGAGCTTTGAACATGAACTTTTTGTTATTTTGATATAAATAAAATAAAATCTTTATTTTTCTATAAGTTATCAATTCTGTTTTTGTGTCATTAATAGTTTTTTTTTTAATTACTTCAAGTTAGATTAGTGTTTTTACTAACAGGCGATTCTTTTTGGTTGATGATTTTTTAACTAAATGCGCACAATATTGTGTGTCTCTTTGCATATAAAAACAGTTCCACCTTTTAAAAAGAGCGACAAGTAATATAGGGTGTTAAGTTGTCCTTCGCGAAATAAATCCAGATTAGCACTTTAGTGAATGAAATATGTGGCTTTTTATGGAAATTACTTCAGACAAGGTACGAAGCCACTAGATGTGAAGAGCTAACAAGAACGAAATATGATTATTGCAAAGACAGGAAATGCTTATTGGCCTTAGTCTTGAAAACACCAAGGTTAGAGGTAGGAGGAAAACAGTCAGCCGGAAAAAGGGTTCCACAAGCTTGCGGTTCTTGGAAGGCAACTTCTGGAATAGGAAGCTGTATTACAACGAGGTATGAAAACAGAGAATTGATGGAGACCACGAGATCAACGGGTCAAACGATCTGGAACAAAAGAGGCGGGGAATAGATCACATAATTCTGAAGAACACATGCCATAATAGTATTTATAAAAAAGACAGATTAGCAACATCATGTTTGTGAGAGAGAGTTTGCAGAAAAGAAGAAATGATAGGGCAAATCAAATTACAGACACATTTCTGCACCTTATCAACAACCCTCAAATGGGACAGATTCACCAACCCAAATATGACAGCAGTACTCCGTACATGGTCTGATTGTCGATTTGTAAAGATAGAGAATAGCCTCAGGTGTGAGAAAGTGTTTGGGGCGATGGGTCGAATGTATGAACTCCACGAAAGATTTGATGACAGAGAAAGACCAAGAAGTTTAAGAGTCGATTTCTCCTCAAGAGCAGAACCATCCATGAGAATCTCAGGAAGAAAAGGGGCACGCCTACGATTGAAAGACACGAGCTGAGTCTTAACTAGATTAAATGAAACAATCCATTTCGTACCCCAATCTACAACTGAACCCAGTCTAGATCAGCTGCATATTTCGATTGATCCGAGGGAGATGGGCGAGAAGCAACACCTTATTATCAAATTGCGTTTCCATCTGTTTTTACATGGTCCAAATTTTAAAATGTTTTTTTATTGATTTACTATTAAAACATTTTGCCATTCTTGGTATCAAAACCAAGTTGATCCATGCCAAATGGAAGATTGCCACTTAAGAGTTCGATCTTAAATGTAATGTCTTTTGATTTCTCATTGTCACTTAAAGGGTTCTTATATGAGGCAAATATATGAACTGTCTGAATAGATGTTTTAATTGCAACCTTTGATTTCTATGTCGTTAATGCGGAATTTTGCTTTTGGGGAGGATTCGCCCTAAAATGTGCGACAGGTGTCGCAGCAGACTATGACTTTTTACTATATGCATTAATAACACAAAATACATGCTCAAATAATTTTTAGTTTTGGGATTGAGTTATGTTTAAAAAGTATTCTTTTAATCTTTTTAATTATTCGAAATTTGCAATTAATTCATCAATTGACTCATCTCTCACGAAATTACTGTTTATCACTCTCACCCTCTCTCATTGTTATTTTTTTATAACATAGTTCACCCCAATCAAGGTAGGCCGCCACTGTAGACGTAAGGGGCTACTGAGAATTAAGGTGGAAGTTTGGGGTGACATCCCAAGTTGGGAGCTGTGCAGCCAGATGTCTGTTTACATTACTTTTAAACTTCTGCATGTTGGTACAGTCGGGCAAACAGGAAGTAGGGAGAGAGTTCCAGAGGCCGGCAGAACGAGGAAAGAAGCTATTAGAGTAAAGGCTCTCCGGTATCTGGGGACCTCCACAGTGAATGGATGGGATTTACCTGGGTATAAGGTTGGTCTAGTGTATTTACGTCGAGGGGGGGGGGCGAGAGCAGCCAGTTCATCGGAGCATTTTATGACCACATCTCATCTTATTTTTACAGTGTCTATCACTCTCGATTTAACCCCCCCCCTCTCTCTCTCTCTCTCTCTCTCTCTCTCTCTCTCTCTCTCTCTCTCTCTCTCTCTCTTTATCAACAGTCTAGGGAAACAATACTGAGTACACAACTTAAGATAGGAATAGTTTATTATTTACATAAGCAAATCTAATTTATTGGTAAAACATAGCAAAGTGCAACAAGCCATGTTAAAGAAAATATAACCACCAGTAGTAATGATATTAAACACGTAAATAGGGAGGGAAATGAAGCCAAAATGAGAGATTGAGAACAGAAAGGACTAATTTTTAAGTTATTTTTTATTTAAAAAATTTAACTATCATTGCAAGCTCATTTTTTCTCGATTCAAACAAGTTAACCCAAGCTCAATGTGTCACCGAACTGGTCACGTTTTTATTATTATTATATATATATATATATGACACAGAGAGACAATAATGAAAGAAAGATTTTAAAAAATGTTTATCGAGAGAATGATTTAACTGAATAAAAAACCTTAAAAGTGACGAAAGTTGTCTCGAACCGTACGATGACCGATAGAAGAAAAAAGGAAAGTAAAACGTATGAAAGAAAACAGAAATAAAAGGACAAAGTGGGACATGAATAAACATAAATTATAAAAGATAGATAGAAAGGAAGAAATGACGAAAGTAACGAATTGAGAAAAGAAGAAGGAAAGAAAGAAGAAAGTAAGAAAGAAAGTCATAAAAAATAAGAAAGAAAAAAGAAGGAATTGAGAAAGAAAGAAGGCAATGAAGTAGAAAGTAAGTAAGAAAGAAAGTCAGAAAGTCAGAAAAAAAGAAGAAAGAAAAAAGGAAGGAATTGAGAAAGAAAGAATGCAAGGAAGAAGAAAGTAAGTAAGAAAGAAAGTCAGAAAGTCAGAAAAAAAGAAGAAAGAAAAAAGGAAGGAATTGAGAAAGAAAGAAGGCAAGGAAGAAGAAAGTAAGTAAGAAAGAAAGTCAGAAAGTCAGAAAAAAGAAGAAAGAAAAAAGGAAGGAATTGAGAAAGAAAGAAGGCAAGGAAGAAGAAAGTAAGTAAGAAAGAAAGTCAGAAAGTCAGAAAAAAAGAAGAAAGAAAAAAGGAAGGAATTGAGAAAGAAAGAAGGCAAGGAAGAAGAAAGTAAGTAAGAAAGAAAGTCAGAAAGTCAGAAAAAAAGAAGAAAGAAAAAAGGAAGAGAATTAAGAAAGAAAGAATGCAAGAAAGAAGAAAGTAAGAAAGAAAGTCAGAAAAAAAAGAAGAAAGAAAAAAGTATGGAATTGAGAAAGAAAGAAGGCAAGAAAGAAGAAAGTAAGAAAGAAAGTCAGAAAGTCAGAAAAAAGAAGAAAGAAAAAAGGAAGGAATTTAGAAAGAAAGAAAAAAGAAGGAATAAGAAATTTAGAAAGAAAGAATAAAGAAAGAAAATAAAGAAAGAAAAGAAGAAATTGAGACAGAAAGAAGAACTTAAGAAAAAAGAAGGGAAGAGATTAAAAAGGGAGCCAGAAAGAAAGAATAAAGAAAGAAAGAAAAAAAAGAAAAATTTAGAAAGAAAGAATAAAGTAAGAAAGAGAGAAGAAAGAAATTAAGAAAGTAAGCAAGAAAAATGTGAACGAAAGAAGAGAGAACAGAAAAAAGAACGAAATGCGTACAAAAAGAAGGTAAAAAAAGAAAGAAAGGAGGGGGAGGTCTAATCTGTAAGCGTAAAAACGATAAGAAATTGAGAAAAGTATGAACCCAAAAATGACCCACAACTATGGATAAAATAACAACTTGTATCTAATTAATCATATACAATGAATCGTATACAATAGGGATTGCGTCTTGGTCCTTCGCGCTTATTTTTTGTGGTATCAGCCGGGGCTGATGCCTTTTTTTGGGGGGAGGGGGCAGTTTATCGAAAGGGTTGATATGCCGTAAAAGAGAAAAAGAAACCAAATAAAAAGTAATGGGCGATAGAATAAAAAAAAGGAAAACGAGGAAGTGAGATGGATTGGATTGGAGAGAGAGGGAGAGAGAGAGAGAGAGAGAGAGAGAGAGAGAGAGAGAGAGAGGGGGGATGAGAGGTTATTTATATAGACACAAACCTGTAATCGAATAGATAACAACGTCGGGACAAAGTATAGAATTACAGAAGGAACAATGCCAGAATTATCTATCTAGGGAATTCCCTTCTCCCTTTTAACGATATATCCTTCTTCATCATCATCAGCAGCAGCATCACGAGCAGCAGCATGATCATCATCATGATCATCATCATCATCATCATCATCATCATCATCATCATCATCATAATTGAACTCACTAGGAGGTCTCGCACAAGTCAGTATAAGCGATTGCTCACTGACAATAACCTGTGGTGTTCTCTGGAATCTGAGTGACGACAAGTTTCCAGTACTCTCCACCTGTTTTCGATAGCCAATGCAAATCACTAAGCCTCCTGAAGGTTTCAGCACTCTTCTAGTCGAGGTCTTGTTAGTGCTCTCTCTTCTCGGCATTTCCATCCTCCTTGACCCTTCACACTTATTGTGTGTGGTATCAGTCGAAGTTAATGCCTTTTGGGGGGGGGAAGAGGGTACAATTTATAACATGTCTAGCAGTTTAAGTTCCTTTGGTTTCATGTGGTATTCCTTCTATGTTCTTTTTTATTCTATTTATCATTATTATTTTATTTATTATTATTATTATTATTATTATTATTATTATTATTATTATTATTATTATTATTATTATTATTATCATTATTTCCTGTCAATGACGCCACTAATTTTAAACCCCATGAATGATTTCATCATCGTCGTCATGTCTTCTGTCCTGAACGTGTGCAGATGAAGTACTCATCACATGCGCTGGCTTTGCTGACATCATGAGCTCATTCTCGCTTTAAAAGCTCCTATCTGAGCCTAAAGGTCTGTAACCCTGGTTTTATAGAATTAAACGTGGCCCGTAATCGATCCGCGACAGGATTGTTGTCTGTCGCCAGTTATACGCCCAAATTGGCTGCTCCTCATTTCATACATCTGGGCGTGGAGCGTTTGCTTACAAACAATTACCCATCTAAGCACTATCTACGCTCACGGTTGCCTAACAACGGTGATTTGACAAGAACCGATGAGCTCAAATCTAAAATACTAAACGAGTAAACAGACAAATATGTCAGTTTGTATTGTCAACATTCACAGATTAGCTAATTCTATTGAAAGTTTCATCATTTATTCAATAACTTATATACTTTATAAGCTTTCTGTCTGTGGAACACATTACCACCGAACTGCTTCCCTACAACATCGTCGTCTTTAAATCGAATGTCAACAAATACTTCAACCCATTAACCGTCCTCATAAGTTAACGAATTCTGTTCATTCCATTTATCGATTTCGGTTCTTTAGTAATATCCTTAATCAATCAAGTGACAATCCATCAATCATATTAACGCTTATCCTCGAGTGGTGTTTGGCTTTTATAAACGATGACTCATTAGTAGAAAGAGGAAAAAATGGTTTCAAATTTTATATCATGGCGATTTTCAAAATAGTGGAAATGTAAGTAACGTTTAATTTAATGTTGATATGTTGTTACTCTTAAATGCGACTCTATATAATTATTCTGTTTCCGTTTTGAATGAATGGACAACAAATACTATTAAAGCATGGGGAAAGGTTCGTGAGCGACGTATGTTGTACCGGCCGTGCGGGCGTGTATGTGTGTGTTTTTTTATGACTGCTTGTAAAATGCAATATGAACAGGGGAAGCGAAAGAAGTACGCCATTGCACGAAGACAGCAGGACAGCCTTCGAACGCTGCTAGTTCTCCGTTTGCTTGCGGTTGTCACGGAAACACCGACTTGCCAGCATTGCCATGGCAGATAAAGTACCACTGGTTCTCTGGCTCGAACCAGTGGTCCATAGTAGTAGACGTAGCGGTTGGAGGAAGGTGTTCTGCTAGCCGACAACATTAAGAAGCGTTATTAATTTTTTGCTTAAATGACCAGAAGCAACACCTCAGAAAAATCGGTTTCTTATTGTTAACTAACTAAAACATATCATTATTAACTGACCAAATGTCTTATTACCTAGAAAAAAGTATCACTATTAACTCATCAAAAATGCTATTGTAAACTCGCTAATTTATTTATTATTAACAAACTAAACAGTATTATTATTAACTAGCTACATATATTATTGTTTGGACAAAAATTCTTTCATTGCAAACAAGCTAAAAATTCTTAATCAACTTGTCAAAAATCTTATTCTTAACTCGCTAAAAATATCTTATTATTAACTAACAAACTGTATTATTATTATTATTATTATTATTATTATTATTATTATTATTATTATTTGTACTCACTAGGAGTTCTCACACAAGTCATCGTAAGTGATATCTCACTGATAATAACCGGTGGTGTTCCCTGGAGTCTGAATGACATCAAGCCTCCTAAGATTTCCGGTACTTTATACATCTATCGATAACCAATGCAAATGACTTTGCGTTATCGCAGCCACCGCTTACCATTTATTTCTCATTGATAACCGCAATTGGTATCGTCTAAGATTTAGATGACAATAAGCCTTTCCAAAGTCCCAGTACTCGCTGCACTCTACCAGCGGAGGTATGGTTAGTGGTCCCTCTCCCAGTGGCATTACTTGGGGGGGAGGGGAGTTTATGAAGTTTCTTGAACTTTCTGTTGTTTGGGTTCATATGGTAGTGTTCTTCCTGTGGTTTTGTTTTCATCCTGTTGTAACATCCATTCGTAGCTTATGCGGGTTAGTTTCCGCATTCGACAATTTTCCTTAAGATTGCAGCTATTTTATCATTGCAGTCCCCTTTGTATTGTCTCAGTGATACCTTCGATTCCAATTTATCCCAGTCTTCTTTCCAGGTATTTTGGGACTGTTCCTAGT
>OY744539.1:985000-992500 GCA_963556195.1 Sepiola atlantica | reverse complement strand
CACACACATTATATATATATATATATATATATATATATATATATATATATATATATATATATATATAGAGAGAGAGAGAGAGAGAGAGAGAGAGAGAGAGAGAGAATAATAAAATAATCCGACGGTATGAATTAAAAAGGAAACGGCGGAAGACCTAAGAACTCAACGTTTCGCCCAACTGTTGCGTGGGCTTTTTCAAGAGCGAAAAATGCTAAAAGCGACAAAGAACGATAATATCTGTAATTTTGAGAATATATATAGTGATGGTGTTAATAAAATTTACATTTATTTAGAGAGGGATTATATGCAAATATGTACATAAGCACACATAAATACACACACAATACATATATATATATATATATATATATATATATATATATATATATATATACAAAATAAACATACATATGCATATATATGTACACGAAATATATATACAAAATGTGTATAGAAGTAGTATTGGAAAAAGGAAAAGAGAAATTAAAGAGCAAAAAGGGGATCCAAAGAAAAACTAATTTAAAAGCAGGGAATAATCATGTGTCTAAATATATATTATTTTCATTAATAATAGCTTTCGATAGGTTTGAGGAGACATAATAGAAGTCCATTCTCTGTTTTAATGTATTTGAGGAATAGACTATAAGAGCTAATTCGATTAATCAACGCGTAGACTTATTATGTGTTGTTTTAACAAAGGTGGAGTTATTAAAGTCTTGACCATATTCCATAGTATGAGCACATAAGCATTGAATGTGTTGTTGGTTTTGATTGCTCTTTTGTGCCCATAAATTCTTTTGTATAGGTTGCGCTGTGTCTCTCCAATGTAGACCATATCACAATCCAGATTTAAATTTAAGTATATGTGACTTGTCAAATGCAGAAGATTAATAACTATGATTGACGGGGTTTGACTCCAGATTCACATATTGTCCTATAGGAGAATAGGTGTATGATTGGCCGGTTTAATCATATAAGCAAAACCCGATGGTGACGCCGCAATTAGTGAGCATTTAAGAGTGTGAATTCAGTCCTCTGTTGCTATTACTCCCAGGTCCATTCTCTTCTAGAGTGATAGTACTTGTCTGAATCTCATTCATGCGTGCAAAAGAAACTTTCGTATTCAGATTATTATATTTACAAAATATACACTTACCAAACAAATTAATCGCGATTGTGCAGTATTGTTAACATGAAAAAAAGGAGTGAAAGAATAAAAACAATAGACCAAAAATAACTGTTACCAAAAACAAGAAAATTTATTCTTTTACTTACCTGTTTAATTTTCACGTGTGTTTACCGATTGTAAGATTTAGTAACATACATGTCCGGAGTTACTTTAATTTTGGCTTCGATTTTATTGCTTTTTTTCATATAACTATACCGTTTGTTATTGTTGTTTTACCAAATTATTATTTCGGCGATTGTGCAGTATAGTTAACAAGAAAAATAGGGTTAAAAAACAAAACAAAAAAAACAAATAGACAACAAACGCTAGGAAATGTAATATTTTATCAACCTGCTTTTTGGAAATTATTTGTAAGTTTTGTTATTTCGAAATGTGTTCGTTACTTTCATTTATTCAATTTCGTCAAAGAAAATGGTGGTCGAATTTTTTGTCTGGTGGTCACTTATTACACGATTAAAAGATACAAAAGAACTTACCCTAATCCGACTGGAAATCAACCTTAAACTTTGGGTGAGTGGTCCTGTAAGCCTATTTTTTTTAATTCTATTATATATATATTTACGAATGAAAAAAGCGACCACCTAAAGAAGAAAAAAGTTGACCGCTAATTTCTTTGATGAAATCAGTTACGTGAAAGTAACGATACACATTTTGAAATAACAAAACTTACAAATTGATTCCAATTGTTTCAAACGAACAGGTCGATAGAATATTAAATTTTCTAGCGTTTGCTAACAGTTATTTGTTGTCTATTGTTTTTTTTTGTTTTTTTCTCCCATTTTTACTTGTTAACTATACTGCACAATCGCTAATTAATCAACAAACTATTCATATACAAAAGATAAGCGCGGATTAGCAATAAAATGAGCTCATTGAGGTTGATATGCCATAAAACGTAACTACTCGCCAATTGATTATGTGTCTTAGACGGATGTGAAGTGTGATCAGTTGCAGTATAAACTCTAGAGCGAAACATATAATAATGTATGGTTCTCCTAGATGGGCGTTTAGGCTCCTCGTAGCATCTCTGGAGAAAGCCAGGATCAACTCTAAGCTAAGGAAGAATGGATGCATATTTACATGAAATCAAGTGTGTTTTAAATAAAAAATAACCTTGTCGTCGTCTCTTTCCTCAAGTATGAAGAACAGAAACAGAGAAACGGCGTCAACCTGGTCAATTAGAAAGAATGAGGCGGGGGCAGAGAGACTGGGAAAGCGAAGAACATCCATAGTCTACTTCGAAGGCTATAAACTTAAATTGTTCACAACTTTCTTGTATTATTGAGTACAGTTATCACGTGATTAATTTCAGTAATGAAGTTCTAACTTGTGAAGTCACAAAATATCGATCGCTGTACTTTCGGTCTTTCTTCAGACGTCCATAAAATTCAGCGAAACTCTGGGAATCTCAGAACGGGCACCTATTAAATCTAAAAATGTTGAATACGTTATTAAGCATTCATATTGTTATTTAGCATGTATATGTTATTTAGCATTTATTTGTTATTTAGCATTTATATGTTATTAAGCATTCATTTGTTATTTAGCATTTATATGTTATTTAGCATGTATTTGTTATTAACCATTTATATGCCATTTAACATTCATTTGTTATTTAGCATTTATATGTTATTTAGCATGTATTTGTTATTAACCATGTATATGTCATTTAACATTCATTTGTTATTTAGCATTTATATGTTATTTAGCATTAATGTGTTATTTAGCATTTATATGTTATTCAGCATTCATTTGTTAGTAAGCATTTATATGTTATTTAGCATGTATTAGTTATTAAGCATGCAGATGTTATTTAGAATTTATTTGTTATTTAGCATGTATATGTTATTTAGCATTCATTTGTTATTTAGCATTCATATGTTATTTAGCATTCATTTTTTATTCAGAATTGATATGTTATTCAGCATTCATTTGTTATTTAGCATTTATATATTATTTACCATTCATCCGTTATTTAGCATTTATATGTTATTTAGCATGTCTTTGTTATTAAGCATGCATATGTTATTTAGCATTTATCTGTTATTTAGCATGTATATGTTATTTAGCATGTATATGTTATTTAGCATTTATGTGTTATTTATCATTTATGTTATTTAGCATTTATTAGTTATTTACCATTTATATGTCATTTAGTATTCATTTGTTATTCAGCATTTATATGTCATTTAGCATTCATTTGTTATTTAGCATTTATATGTTATTCAGCATTCATTTGTTATTTATCATTTATATGTTATTTAGCATTCATTTGTTATTAGGCATTTATATATTATTTAGCATGTATTTGTTATTAATCATGCATATGTTATTTAGCATTTATTTGTTATTTAGCATGTATATGTTATTTAGTATTTATATGTTATTTAGCATTTATTTATTATTTAGCATTATATGTTAGTTAGCATTCATTCGTTATTTAGCATGTATATGTTATTTAGCATTTATATGTTATTTAGCATTTATTTGTTATTTAGCATTTATTTGTTATTTAGCATTTATTTGTTATTTAGCATTTATTTGTTATTTAGCATTTATATGTCATTATCCATTTATTTGTTATTTAGCATTTATATGTTATTTAGCATTTATTTGTTATTTAGCATTATATGTTATTTTGCATTCATTTGTTATTTAGCATTTATATGTCATTATCCATTTATTTGTTATTTAGCATTATATATTATTTAGCATTCATTTGTTATTTAGCATTTATATGTTATTTAGCATGTATTTGTTATTAAGCATGCATATATTATTTAGCATTATATATTATTTAGCATTATATATTATTTAGCATTCATTTGTTATTTAGCATTTATATGTTATTTTGCATTAATTTGTTATTTAGCATTATAATGCTATTTAATGTTATTTAGCATTTATTTGTTTTTTAACATTATATATTATTTAGCATCCATTTGTTATTTAGCATTTATATGTTATTTAGCATGTATTTGTTATTAAACATGCATATGTTATTTAGCATTTATTTGTTACTTATCATTTATATGTCATTTAGCATTTATATGCTATTTAGCATTGATTTTTTATTTAGCATTTAAATGTATTACTTATGCTTGACTAGTTTATAACCGCTTTTTAGGCGGTGTTATTACAGTACTTTGGTATGTCAATGTCCATCTTTACCTAGCTTTTACCGCTTTATAGCTAGGACGAAAATAATATTTATGAGATTTCGTGGAAGAAAAATATGTAACTCACTATTGGCAGAAAGAGTAAATGACTACAATGAATGTATTTACGTATTGTTTTTATATGCAGTAACATTATAAATCGTGTTTATAAGCAAAGATAATTCGCTTTGAACTAATGCCGAATACCATGTATGTCATTTTTTTGCGAATTATTACAAAAAAGTTAATTTGTTAAAAATATATTAATGTCACGTTTTTGTGTTATTATGTTTATGCTAATTTCTTTAAATTTAAAAAACACGTACTGAGCTATAAACAAATCCTTTAGACTTGCGTAGGATTAAAACTAGAGTATTGATACCGTAAAACTAATGCCTTAGTATTGTGTATACTGCTTATTCCTTTTTTTATCAACCAATCACATATGTTTATTTGTGTACGAACAGACAAACACCCAAAACACCATAACTTTTAAGAGTATATAAATTGACTCGATTCGATTTGAGTGAAGACACCTGATTGGTTGGTTTTGATCACGTGACAAAGAAGTATTTTAAGTGAAACGAGTTGCAGTTTAAATGTTAGCGAGGAGGAAACATGTAACAAGGTATGTTTCTGTTAGGGCGGGGCTTTAGGCGCCTTGTGCATCTTCTTGGGAAAGCCAGAAAGACAGTCTTAGCTGCGCGACAATTGATCCATACGTATGTTCCCTTGCTATAATCAAAGACAACGCCATGCCCATTACAACGTCGTCCCACAAAGCCTAAGTCTTCATGAAGAAATAAACTAAACATTTATCTTTTCTTTGGTACACTGCGCTTCAAATTCCTTTAATCAATCAAATCAAATCAAACAACAAAGTCTGCTTTATTATTATTTTGAACTCATAAATTAATCTTATAAAATATGCCATTTACTGAGTTAGATTGCTGAAGATACCAAAGTCGGGTTACCAATGTTGAAGCTAAAACGTTATCAAAAGAAAGACAAAGTCTATCCATATATTAAAATGATTAATTTCTATTAAAAACTTGTTAAAACGATGAATATGGAAGGTTAGTTTAGATTTAGAGTTCAGAGGATCCCAAGAACGTCTTGGTGAAGGAAGAGGTGTTTTGTCTGTAAGGAGAAATTGAATATACGTGTTCATTTCGGCTGTCGCCGTGCGAGTTTGTATGTGATAGTGTCTTTAAAATGGAATAAGCGCTGTAGAGGTGTGTGTTAATTTGCTTCTGTTTTATTAGTGATACAGTGTGCGCGTCTATGAACTTGTGTGTGTATGTGATGTAATTGGGCGTACGGTAGCGCGTGAATGTCTCTCGTCATGGGTGCGCTACTTGCCGATGACCTTTCGGACCCAAAAGACCTAGGCTGGATTGTGACGTCCGCACATGTGTTGTCTGTGCAAGAAAAAACAAGGATCAGAGGGAAAAAAGCAGTGTGTTTGAGTTTTTATAGTATGCGCGAATTTTTGATAGTGAATATCATCGCTTCTTTAATTGGTTGAAAGAAACCGCTCATTGGAGAATATTTCTTGTAAAAAAAAATGCTGCTGCTGCCAACAAGATCAAAAATATTGCAAGTGAAAATATTGTCGCCATCCTTCGTGTATGAAAATGGTCCAGCGACTTTTTTGAGACAAGATACGAGAAAATAAAACCAACCTGGCACACGATAAAAATAGAGATAGAGCTAGAGATAGATAGAGCTAAAGATAGATAGAGAGAGAGAGAGAGAGAGAGAGAGAGAGAGAGAGAGAGAGAGAGAGAGAGAGAAAGAGAAAGAGAGAAGGGATAGATAGAGTAAAGGGGTAGATAGTTATGGAGAACGCTCATGGTACTAATCAATATCTATATAACAAAAAAAAAGAGGTTCTTGCACCGCTAGCCGTGTTTTACACATGCCTTGCTAGCCTATAAATATTGGGTTATTTTCTAAAGTACCTACTTCCTTTTGGCCTTGTGCCAATCGCAATGACCGTTGCGGCACGTGTAAATACTGGCTAAAATTCATTTGTAAACACCGGCTCTCAAGCGTCGATGTAAATATTTTGGTTCTATTGTCTGTTCGAATGTTTTTCTGGCGTACGTCGTTGGTTGTTGGCGACTGATTTGGCCCCATTAAAACCTATAAAACTGTAAAAGAGTCGCGGAAGAAGAAGAAGAAGAAGAAGAAGAAGAAGAAGAAGAAGAAGAAGAAGAAGAAGAAGAAGAAGAAGGTGTGTGTGTTTATTTTGGCGGGAAATTAGAAAGCCTCGTCGAGATCAATAGAAATTGATCGATCTGCATTGGTTTCTGTCTGTTTTTATCTGCAAGGAATCAAACCTGGGAATCTATGAGCCGCAAAGATCCAGACACGAGCCAAGAAATTCCTAACACACACCCAGGCACACGCAAAATATGCTGGGTAATAGATGCAAAAAAATAATTTTGAAAAGAGAGATAGCGAAAGAATCCGATAAGAAACAGCCAAAGACATAAATTTTAAAAAACTGTGTATGCATCTATTAATTAAACCCCTTTGGGTTTCGTTTAATTGAATTGATAATCTTATTTCAACTTTTAATATGAATAAAATATATATAATGTGAATATTTATTTAATCAAATATTACAGTGTATTTACATACAGACAACGTTGTTTCGGACTTACATCTCCATCGGTGGAAGAAGTGGTGGTTTCTGGCGGTTAGACGGCTTTTAAAGCAGTTCGTAGATTCAGAAGAGAGTCACGATCCTACGCCTTAATCCATTAGGCCAATATATATATATATATATATATATATATATATATATATATATATATATATATATATATATATATATATATATATATATATCGATATGTATGGATATATATATATATCAATATATTTATATATATATATATGTATGTATGTATGTATATATATATATATATATATATATATCAATCGATATGTATGTATATATATACATATATCAATCGACATGTATGTATATATATATCAATATATATATATATATATATCAATATATATATATCAATATATATATATATATATATCAATATATATATATATTTATATATATATATTTATATATATATATATATTTATATGTATATATTTATATATATATATATATCAATATAT
>OY744539.1:922500-977500 GCA_963556195.1 Sepiola atlantica | reverse complement strand
ATTCTTAAGTTTGAAATAGAATTTTCGTCAGTGTTATTCTCAAGTTCGAAATAGCATTTTCGTCAGTATAATTCTTAAGTTTGAAATAGAATTTTCATCAGTGTCATTCTTAAGTTTGAAATAGCATTTTCGTCAGTATCATTCTTAAGTTTGAAATAAACTTTTCGTCAGTGTTATTCTTAAGTTTGAAATAGCATTTTCGTCAGTGTTATTCTTAAGTTTGAAATAGCATTTTCGTCAGTATCATGCTTAAGTTTGAAATAGAAGTTTTGTCATTGTCATTCTTAAGTTTGAAATAGCATTTTCGTTAGTCTGTCATGCTTAAGTTTGAAATAGAAGTTTTGTCAGTCTGTCATGCTTAAGTTTGAAATATCGTTTTCGTCAGTCTGTCATGCTTAAGTTTGAAATAATATTTTTGTCGGTATGCCAAGCTTAAATTTCAAACAGCATTTTTTTCCAATACTCGTCAATATAGTCTGCACTCAGAAGAAGTCGGATAAACAAAACAGTTTTCGAATACTCTTCTAAGTTTAAACCGTGTCGGCCAAAACAGCCCTAATAATCTTGGACTTTGCTATCCACTGGGTATTAAAACATAAGATAGGGTAAATAGTATGAACCTGTACATGAGTGATTAACGTTCTTCGGGCCACTTTACAGTAGGACATTTTCTGGGCTGTCTCCACTCTTCACAATTGCATAAGAATAAGATCTTAACAATTCCCTCATGGATTACTTAGGTTCAATGCGCTTCTTTTCCAGAAATGTTATGACTGATGTTATGACGTTTGGCCATTTTCAGATTCATAGTACGCTTCTCATCTTTTGTAGCGGTTTCACGTACACAAGAATTAAAACAGAAAATTCGAATGTTTGCTTCTAGTTTCATAAGAAATTGTAGTGTTGTCCCCACAACTGTCAAGCTACGGCTCCTTGTGAGACTTCAAACCTTCTGAATGACGGTCTTCTAATTATATACGAAAATATTCACATAAAATATTAATTTACATTTAGTGTTTTCAGCATTTTCAACGTTTTAAGCGTCCCAAATACTCTTTCCAGCTTCACACTTGATTTCTTTAGGAGTTATATTTATGTATGGGAACTCTTTGAAGGATGGACGTTGGCCCCATCTGAACTTTGCAACAGCTTAGCTTACCAGTGATTTGATCTAGGAATTTTTAGATTTCGTTTGATGAAACCAGTAGCCCCGATCACAACGGTATAATGTTAATTTATATTCAAGAACCACGTTGTTTTCAAGTCATTTTCGAGGTTCTGGTATTTTGTAAGTTTCCGCGTTCGGAACTATTTAGATTATAGTCATTCGCGACAGTCATATCGATAACAAGAGCATTTCTTTCATGTTTATTTTATATTATAATATCTAATTGGATTGTCTAGTTTACCGTTACAAATATACAGACATTGTTTTTATTTTCATAGACGGTGATTCGTCAGAAACAAAGGTCAGAACAGTATCCAGAAAAGACCTAACAGAAAAAAAAAGAATTACATTTTAAACGTTTTTATAAGTAGATGATTTACGAAACAAATTTGTGTTTGCATTTCGAAAGTAGCGCCATCTTTGATCAAAACAAAGCTAACACACACACACACACACCGATAGCTGAAACAGTTCGAAACCGTTCCTTTGGCGCATCACTGACTTTACGTGCGCGTTTCTCGGCTATCTTCTTTCTTCCAGCTTTTTTGTTCATTTGCTTTTCAATTCTTTTTCTTCACTTATCCTTTTTCGTTTGCTGAATTAACCACACCATATTTAATTCATATGCTAAGGGATAGAATAAAATATGAGAATGTCCTTTAATCCATGGATTTTTACGGAATTGCATTTATCCTGAGAATAAAAAAAACAATAATGTGCTAATTATTAGAAAGTATTAATTTGAAAACTTTACAACACAATTTTAAGTCATGCTTAAAGCAAAAATAGTCCAAAAATGTTTCAATAGTGAGCAGGAAGTCATTGTAGTAGTGAATGTATCAATGCAATTATTGAAAAAATACGATTAGAACAATGCATTGTATGGATTCCTAAAAACGTCAGGAATGAGTCAAAAATATATATATATATATATATATATATATATATATATATATATATATATATATGTTGCGTAAGCATGAAAAAATATGATTACCTAAAAAATATTATTATAGCCCCTTTACAAGGATTGGTGCACTCTGAGAGAATGAAATAATGAGCAGTTATACTACGGCTTAAATGCGATATTCCAACCCCTTTGTTTTTGTTGAATTCTCTGTCTTATGTTCACTGTATCGCCCGCTGATTTGGTGTTTATAGAGTTTCATTTCTCCTAATTTCCATGCTAATTGGTGGCGACTTGAGAACAAGGTTCGAGCCCTCTGACCGACATGAATTAACATCCTTACACTGAAGATTACGTAAGCATGAAACATCAATGTCTGTAGGTAATAATAATTAATATTTACTGAAAAAATATTTCATATATATATATATATATATATATATATATGTGTGTGTGTGTGTGTGTGTGTGTGTTTGTGTCTTCAATCGTCAATTTTTTCGTGTGTTCGTATCTATATGTCGTCCTGTCTATCTATCTCTTGTAACTTACCATGCGTTGTAGATCGTCTTAAAACATACATTATCATATATTGAGCACACTCCTCTGATAAATATATCAATTAATACAACTATGCTATATACAGATAATTGTTTTGCCGTTCAAGGCTCTTCAGTGTTGCTAGGCATGGTAGTGTTTGAAGTTGAAAATTAAAACCCGACCACCCATACAGTAGTCAGCAAAGTTTCCAATCCCCTATATAATTTCTTAAACTCACAGCATTGGGTTTGTAGATTCATTAGCGTCCGAGTTTCAAATATCGCGATTGATGCGTTCGCTACGTCTAACTATACTGATGAGTCGTATAACAACGATGCGGCTGACTATATATATATATATATATATATATATATATATATATATATATATATATATATATATATATATATATTCTAGAGATGAAAGATGAGAATAAAAAATTGTAAAGATACAACATTCATTAGAACATCAGAAGTTCAAAGCAAGAAGCTTCATATCCTTAATCCATGGATTTTCAAAGATAAACTGTTTTCATCAGAGTATAGAAAAACCGACAATGCAATTGTAAATATTATCGGCAACATTTATTAAACGGTAATTCAATTATCTTAAATTTTTATTCTACATTTGAATATATAATGTGTGTGTGTATAGCGATCAATGTTTACTAACATCGTCATTTCCTTGGTCTGTTCGAATCTATCTGTCTTAAAATTTAGATTGACATAAATATTGAAACGAAAGTCAGAGAAAGTCTGGTAATTTTGTATTTGTTTACATTATCGATTACTAAGAAAACTCAATAGTAATTACGAAAAGAAATGTTTTATGCTAAATAAAAACTATTACTTCCCCTACTAGAAAGCCCAGCCAACGTGTACGAGAGATCGCTGTAGATTGATGTCGAGTTAAGGAGGAAACATGAAAGTGAAAGAGGAGATAGGTGAAGAATATGATGGGAAAACACCTACTAATGAACTCGAACGACGATTAAAACCTATTACATTTGCTACGTGTCTAGTAAGGCGGTTCTAATGTCGGACTCGTTCTAATCGTGATAATAGCTTCGTGTTTTCTGGATGTTTCGAAACGATGGCTGTTTGACTCTACTCGGTCCTGTCCTTTGTTTTAATGGTCCGTCATAAGCGTCCCTGTGTGTGTCCGCGTGTCCGTCTTGGGTACCGTGTTGGTTTGATGTCGATAACACTTCCGAGGAAATCCTCACTCAAAAATTCCGCACGGCGTGTCTCTCTAGCGATCATGTAATATTCTGATTAACTAACAAAGAGAGAGAGGGGGGAGAAGGGAACATGAAGAGAGACTCATAAAAATGGTGAAGTGGGAGTTTAATCAAAAGACCAGAGATAGAAATATAAAAAAAATAGAAAAAGTGAATCAAAGAGAAGGAGAGAGACAGGGGAAGAAAGAAGACATAGAGTGAAGAAGTGTGTGTATGAAAGTGAGAGACATACAGGAAGAAAAGAGACAAAAGGGAAATATATATATATATATATATATATATATATATATATATATATATATATAGAGAGAGAGAGAGAGAGAGAGAGAGAGAGTGTGTGTATGTGTGATAGAAATATATAGAACAAGACGGCAAGAGAGATGAAATGAAATCGAATTGGAACCTAAGTGTGTGTCAGTATATTTAATATTTAAAGAAAGTCAGTTGGACTGTTATGGCAATGCATTTGACAACTCGATATTTGATTCTAGCTAGCCAATGTGTCTTCGTTCTCCTTCTAGCATGTTCTCTATAATGCTAAAATGTTCTTAGCTTAAGTTTCTTGTTCCGGATAAGAAGACTCTTACAATGGAAGCATTTTCAAATAATGACTTTAAAAGCTGCGTCTGTATACGTATTAATGAAAAAAACGTTGTACATTGTAAATTATGATATATTTCTAGGCTACCAGATAAACAGTAATATTCGCTTACAATAAATATTAAACTATTTATTTCTCATAATTAACTTTACATGCTTCAAGCGATCGATTATTCATCTTGATAGCATATTTTCTTTAATAATACTAGCGGCCTATTATTATTCTTGAACAACGAATTTTTCTGATAGGTAAGAATATTCTTATCTATTTTACTATTTAAAAGGTCCGAAATAATACGAATTACATATAGGCATGCCCATACAAAACAATAGCATTTATGTATGAATAAAAGGCATTTCTTTTTCTTTTTCTTTTCCTGTTTTGTTCAATTTTCTATTTTACACTTCCTCTTAGTTTTTCTTTTACGCATTGCGATTTCTTCCTTTTCTTTCTTTTTACTATGTAAAATGTTCAACTAATAAGATATAGCAAAGTACGCCAGTGCTATTTACATTACATTGCGTTTCGTCCTCAAGTGTCTTCTATCGCAATACAATTTATTTCGTTATTGTTTTCAGTCCATTCATGCATACTTCGCTACATGATATTTGCAAACGAATTAAAATACCATGTTCTTCGACTATACTATTTAAAAAGGGGAGACAACTTCACGTTTTAATTTTCAGATTTATCGCCCTTATTAAAAGAATGCCGTTACAAAATTCCTCATATGTTTTGTACCATGTTATTTCTATTAATAACATCGTTATAATAACATTTTACTGTAAAATCCTTTAAAAAGCCTTTGCTAAAATGAAAAAAAACAATGATACTTACAAAATTCTCTGGCGGCGCGTCCTAAAAAACTCATATCAAATAGTAAATTCATTAGATTTTTTGTAGATTTATCTGATTATTAACCCTAACCCTAAAAACAAAAGCTGAAACATGTTGCCTCTACATAAGTACGAGGCTGTTCATTATTATGAATGAAATATAACACATACTTGAATCTTCACTATGATTTATAAAATTACGAATTAGTGACGACAATATATTCACACAAAATATTAACTCATAGTCATATGCCGGACATGTATACAATTTCAGCGTTCAAATTCTCTTCCCAGCTTCCCACTTGATTTCTCTAGGAGTTATATTTATATCCAAGGGATCTTCTAAGGAGTGGCGTTGTGCATTTTTAGAGTTGCTAACTAGACTCCGCAACAGCTTGGTTTGCTGGGGTTTGTGTTTAGGGGTGTTTTAGATTTTGTTTGATAAAACCAGTTGCCCCATCACATGCCGTATAGTGTTTATTTTCGTCAGGCACAACGTTATTTTCGAGTTATGTTTGATCTTTCGTAAATTTTCGTGATCGGCTCTATGTAGATTATAGTCATTTGGGCCCGTTGCATCGATATTTAGAGCAGTCCTTTCACGTTTATTTCATATGACAATGTCTTGTTTTGTATTGAGATAGTATCGCCGAAAGATTAAATTATTTTTCATTTGCCTGGGTTCACGTTCATTCCTCATTCCTCGCAAGAGGTTTCAAACTCGGAAGTAGAGAGCTTCAATTTATTAAAGAGAGCTCATTGCTAGGCACTAATGTTGATTGCAATGCAACTCTTTACATAATTTACTTTTCTCTACGAACAGAAAACGATTAGATTTAGTGTTACGTTTAAAACATTGTGCCATCGTGAATGAAAGTCCATACTTATATTTGTGTTAGCTGCTTTCTCCTTTACACGCTCTTTTTGCGATCTTTCAAGACTTGGGAAACACCATTTGCAAAAAAGTTGGAAATGAAAAAGAAAAAAATCAACACGAAACTGTTGGAAGACAGAAGAGATATATTCGACTTGATCTTCGTTCTAAATCACAGACAAGTGCAGCAAAGATAGACAGCAAGAGATCAGTAATCACTGTTGAATCGTATATTATGTGAACATTTTAGAATTAACATGTTCACACGTGTAGTGCTTTCAACGAATGCTCAGACCTTTCTCTCTCGCTCTCGTCATGTGACGTCATATTCGTTTCTGTCAATTCCTACAGTGCAGCAGTAAATCTAAGGTTGAGTTTAACATGTTGGCCCCGATTGAACTTTCATTTCCTGTTATTTTCAACGAAACAATTGATATACTAGTTGGTCTAGTCGCCCAATATTAAATATTAGAAGTGTCAGCTATAATGTAATGGGCGTTTTTGTCAACACATATTCACGTATGGCATATACCTACTTACGTAATTCTAAGCCTAACTCTAACCTACTTACGTAATTCTAAGCCTAACTCTAACCTACTTACGTAAACCGAACGTAATATGTGATATATCCATTCCGTGGATTTTGACGAGAATAGTCGCTTCCAATGTGGTCATTTCTTTTTATTTGCGAGTCACCAATTATTAAGACTGAAAGCCACTCAAGGATAGGACTTAATGTGATGGATATATTGAATGATTGAAAACATTATGAAAGGATTGAAAATAATGAATGGAATGAATACAATTTAATGACTAATTAGAGCGTTCAGTGGCAATTATTTATTGATAATGGATTTGAGGATGGTCACGTTGTATCCCACAGTGAAGCAATCCTGTGCTAACGACTGAAACATTTTCTGAGTTTGTAGCCATGCTATGTTTGTATAAATAAAACTTTATTATAAGTAAATTGCTCTATGTTTTATTGAGAACTATTATATAAACACAGTAAAGGTTCTCCGGGTTGTTTACCCTGTAGATACAAAGGTTTCCTGGAATACCACTTATATCGTACATTACATAGCAGACTTCAATAAGAACAAAAGTACAAGGCTAAGTGGCAGCATGTTGCCTAAAGAAAAATTTTTTAATGTATGTATTCCCTTGATGAAGAGTCTTTTAGGAATCGAAAATTAGAATTTTAAATGAATAATATTTCATTTGTTTTTACTCTGCATTTGATTGGTCTCTTAACTGTTTTAAACATTACAAATTAAAATGCATTCAAACAGTGGAAATATTTTACTCATATATATATACATATATATATATATATATATATATATATATATATATATATATATATATATATATATATATTAATCATTACCTCCTTCTTTGGGGTCAGTGTATGTAGTTAGTTGATTATGATATAATCCTCTCAGACTAGCAAAAATATGCAGCCGGAGGGAGCATATATTTGCTACTATTTACGAAACATTGATAAATATTTTTTTTAATTTTCGGTTTTCAATTTTTCAATTTTCATATATATATATATATATATATATATATATATATATATATATATATATAGATAGATATATATAGATATATATATATAATCAACATTGTGGTTTTCCTATATCAATTAGACAACAATAATATGAGTGTATATTTGTCTGCTAATGTCTATGCTGAGTGTATTTATGAATATAATATATATACATATATGTATATATATGTGTATACATGAATGTATATATATGAATATACATATATATATATATATATATATATGTATATACACATATGTATATATATACATATATATATATATGTATATACATATATATATATATGTATATACACATATGTATATATATACATATATGTATATATATGTATATACATATATATATATGTATATATATATATATATATATATATATATATATATATATATATATATATATATATATATGGTCCTCAGCGTTTGTCTCGTAATTCTAGTCTGAACCTACAAACTGCGTTCGATCCTATACGAATGCCTGCAACTACTACTCCGTCACTGATTAGGGCAAAATGCCCGAAACGATATTGTCCGTAGGTAAAAAACACTTTAATATTTAATAAAAAATACTTATAGTATATATATATGTATATATATTCATATATATATATATATATATATATATATATATATATATGTATATGTATATAGTTATGTATATATATATATATATATATATGTATATGGATATGTATATATATGTATATATGTATATGTATATATATATGTATATATGTATATGTATATATGTATATATATGTATATATATATATGTATATATGTGTATATATATATATATATATATAGAGAGAGAGAGAGAGAGAGAGAGAGAGAGAGAAGGGGGTTGTGTAGCATCAGCGCAGTTCCAACGAGAGAAAAAAAAGTATATCTAAAGAATTGTGGTTACCAACGCTAGTAAAAAAACTTTTTCAATAATTGTTTGTTATCTTATCATTTTAACATTTTAAGTTTTTTTTTAAATATAATTTCATAACGCGTTTCGAGTATTTATCGTTTATCCATTATTCTCTCTTCAGATGTATATTCCATTTGATAAAAGTGTTTCATTTGAGAAAAAATTTCATTTTTCTTTTATTTAAAAAGTGCCTGTTCCATTTGACAGAAAAAAATATTCGTTCCATTTGACAGAAAAAAATGTTATCTTGTTGAGATAAAAATATATTCCGTTTGGCAAGTGTTTGGTCATTTGAGTACATTTGTGTATTAGGCTTTATTGCTTTAATGGCTTTTATGGTGTCGGTCGAATCTGTATGGTATGTGTGTGTGTGGTCATTCCCGGTCATTCATGACGGTGTCCCTGGTGGGTTCACACATGAATGTGGATGTGTGGGTGGTTGGGGGTGAGGATGTTTGGAGAGATAGATAGAGAGAAAGTGAGATGAGTAGAAAAGATGATGGGTGAGTAGATAGATAGGTAGGGGGGAGAAAAAGTAAGAGAGAGTGGAAGGAAGATTGAGGGTATATACATGGGAAATAGAAAGAGTCACTGTTCCTATAAACAACCGTGACTCGAAGGGTTACAGGTCGTGTATATTCTCTTTTTTAATAGATGATATCATATGTTGTTACTTTATGACGTCACAAATCATGAAGTATTTTCCCGATATCAATAGGCTTTAGTGGATGATGGCATCGTTTTTTCACATAATCCATTTGTGACTTAATATAGGGTAAACTTTCATAAAAATGATTGGGTACACCATATTTGATATATCGTAAAACAAAACCAACTTACTCATAAAAGTGGAACAGGTGATTAAGTACGTCCGCTAGTATTTCTTCACAACTACAAGAGTTAGTGCGCCAAAATTCTTTCTCATGATGAAAGCTGTGATTTTAATTAATCTAGGGAATTCTGCAAATTTTGCTGGCACCAAACATGCTTTCGATTTGAGCAGATATTCGTTTCAAATCGAAACGATTGCACCAACGATTACATCAACGATTGCGCCAACGATTGCTCCAACTGGGCCAGGTACCAAAAGTTACTCGACCCCATCTTACATATGTTGCGGACTCTTTGTTTCCTCCGCATACCTGCTGCTAATTCTGAAGTGTCGCCTTTATGCACGCCTACCATAAATAGCTTTTACTGATATTCCTTACTTTTCAACTCAAGAATATAGCTACCTTTTTCTCTATCACAAACAACTCACGAATAATACATTCAACTATTTTTGTCCCACTGAATCAGAATTGTTTACTATTAAACGTGATACGTTCAACTAACACTTTATTTTAATTAAATCGTTTAATTGTGAGCCAGTAATTAACTATTATGTTCTTAAAATCTGTTTGTACCAGCGACTTGTTGGCACCAATATTACAAATATTATCAGGCGATTTTTGCCAAAACAACGGAAGTCAACCAGGGTGTAAGGAGACCCTCCAGTGTCCAACTCCTCGCATACTACTTAAATGCGAAGAAACTTCCCTTTTTAGTCAATTGTATGGTTGGTTTTTCAAGAGTTAGATGGGTGGAGAATATTCAGTTACGCTCCGAATGAAACGAAAACAATAATTGTCTTTATCCGGCTGCATCGCAAAGCGAAATCGCTTAAAATACACAATTCTGTACTTTAAATGACTTCCAGGATATTTCAGTTCATAAAAAGCCTTTATATTTTTTCAGATAAAGATGTCGATGTAAATATATCTTTATGATATTACCGGGACATTTTCATTATTGCCGCAATTTCCCGATTTTTTTATTTTATATTGCTAAAACAATAAAAGTGGAAAATGGCTTCCGGTACCGAAAACAGTAAATAGATTCGTAGCTTTTAGTTATGTAAATATAAAACCGAGAGTTTCATGAAAATAATTCAGAAGAAGAAGAAGAAGAAGAAGAAGAAGAAGAAGAAGAAGAAGAAGAAGAAGAAGAAGAAGAAGAAGAAGAAGAAGAAGAATAACAATAAAGAAGATGAAGAAGATGATGGAGATGAAGGAGAAAAATAACAATAAAGGAGATGAAGGAGAAGAAGAAGAAGAAGAAGAAGAAGAAGAAGAAGAAGAAGAAGAAGAAGAAGAAGAAGAAGAAGAAGAAGAAGAAGAAGAAGGGGGAAAATAACAAGAAAGAAGGTGAAGGAGAAAAAGAAGAAGGAAAACAAGAACAAGAACAAGAGCCAGATTAGAAGGAAATAAAATAAAAAGAAGAAGAATAAGGAAAAACGAACAAGAAGAAGAAGAAGAAGAAGAAGAAGAAGAAGAAGAAGAAGAAGAAGAAGAAGAAGAAGAAGAAGAAGAAAGGAAAATAAAAGAATGGAAAATGGAAGAAAAATAGAAAATGAAACCAGAAAGAAGAAGAAGAGGAAAATAGAAAAGTGGAAAAAGAGAAAAGAATAAGAAAATAAAGTAAAGTAGAAGAAAAACGAGAAAAAACAATAAACGAATAAGCAAGAAAAAAGAAAGAAAAAAACAGGAAGAAGAAATGAAAAAAGAAAAAGGATGAGAAGAAGCGCGGGATCAAAACGGAAGAATAAAATTTATATCCGTTTGAAAGATTCTTTCTTGTCGGCTGACAATTGAATAATCTACAAAGTTATTATATTGAGCTTCCTTCCTTCTTCTTTTTTATTTTACTTTGTCATTTGATATCACGTTTTTACCGATAAAAATCATACACACACGCATGCTGAATGGACACATGAATAAACCCTTATATTGCTTATATACAGATATATAGAGAGCGAACACATTTATATATTTATATATAGCTGTTGTATGTGTGCGGTCGTTATCGATCTATTATGTCATACATGCTACCTTCGTATTGCTCGTGCTGGTCAGTAACTCTAAACGTCCAGCAGTGGGTGAGGCTTAAATGCTAGAGAAGCTAAAATAAAATCCTTTGAAGCAACATTTATCTGGATGAATAAAACTGGCGACTTTTATGATGTGATTAAACGTACAACAAAAGGGAAAATAACCATTACCTACTTAACGCTCAATATATTACGTAGATCTCTTCTTTGTTTTCTTTTCAAAATTTACCTATGTATATATTTTCAAACTCAATTCGCGCATATTTTCAAAGTCCCCAGAACATTATAACAATTTGACTATTTTCCTCGATTCTGTCTGGTATATGACTGAATTCCGTCGGACGTGCCTTTCAAGTTGTAGAAATCTTAACCTTCATTAATTTAAATTTCAAATCTTTTAGTCGCTTTTCGAACGATTTTATTTTATTTAAAGTACCTCTCCTGAGAACTTTAAGAACCAAATAAAAAAAATTAAAATAACTTGGATTTTCTCCTTTCCACGTGTGGATAGGTAGTATTTTGACATCGCCCGTTTCGACTACTAAGTAAGACGTTGAAGGTGGGTCTGTTATTTCTTTCTATTTAATGTTTAGACTCGATTGCTAGCTAGGATAAAATAGTATTATAAAATATATATAATAACAATGTATAAAATTTCTTCGCTAACATTATGATATAAGATTGTCTTCTTGATATTGACCTGTACGTTTGATTTGTATGTACATATAAGGTTGTAAGTATATATAAACATACATACATATATATATATATATATATATATATATATATATATGTACACACATATGTGTGTGTGTGTGGTTATCTAAATTTGTACATATGTACGTATATATATATATATATATATGTGTGGGGGTGGGGGTGTATTTTATTTACCTTCTCTCCAGGAGGTTAGACACAAGGTCACGTGTGGGTTTTGCTGAAAGTGTTTCTGTGGAACGAACTGGATTCGAACCCGACATACCCAGGTTCTCAATCCGCGTCGTTAACCGTCGTCATCCCCAAATATATATATGTTTCTATATATCTAGATGTTGATGTAACGTTTTTCGTGTCTGTGATTATTTTATAAGCTGTTAGTATGAAATCCTTATATGTAATATATGGCTATTTTTCTGTATATATATCTATGTGTGTATATATGTATGTGAATATATATATATATATATATATATATATATAGAGAGAGAGAGAGAGAGAGAGAGAGAGAGCGATAGATAGATAGATAGATAGATAGATAGATAGATAGATAGATAGATAGATAGATAGATAGATAGATAGATAGATAGATAGATAGATAGATAGATAATTTTTTCTTGTCCACTAAATTGTGTATATGTTTATATATATGTATGTATAATAATATGTTGTATGTATTTATGTTTGAAATTACGTATATCGTCGTGTTCCATTGTGCATGTATAAGCCTTTTGAGTTACTGTTAGTGTTGGCTACTTAAAATTTTAAATACCTTTCTATTTTTGTTCAATAACACTAAATTATAATATGGCAACAATCTTTCGCCCTGTCATTTCTTTACAAGATTTAATTTAAAAAAGATAAAAGAATATGAACAATTCCCTAAATGCACTATTTTCTCATGCATTAGTACATGATCATTCTTTCAACTTTAAACGAGGAAGACTTATTAAAATAATTTAAAATATATCTCGGCGTAGACTTCTTGAATCAGCACTCATTATTAACTCTAACACAATTAAACAACGTAACGTAACAACAGTTGATCATATTTGATCAGCAAACTCATTATAACCGAACAGAACTTGAATTTAGATCCCCACTAACTATTTTACACCACATTCCAAATCAAACTTTGTATATGAAAACAATTAAAAAAAAAAAAAAGAATTATTCCATTTCATGAACGCATCACACATTTTGAATTCAAACGGCTATGGATCGTTAGAAAAAAGAACAAAACATCCTTTTCACGATCTCGCTGTGAAAGGGTATGTCAGGACAACGTGACATAAGGATACTTAACCATACAAGTTAACCCTGACCAAATATTCAAAATGACATAATATTCGAAGCCCAAATAAGATCCCTCGGCATGGTTAAACACTTGCTCATACGAGGGATAGTGCACCTTCTCCTAGTGATGTTACTTCTAGTAACAGCACTAAACTGGATACTCTACCAGACTAAATGAATTATTGCCCTATGATATGGAAAACCACAAGAAATATATACTATAAGATCGTAAACTAATCAATTCGTGGAGGAAAATTAATAGTCTTCACTTTTTTACTGACTCAACGTTTTAGAGATTAATAGGAACTTTAATGGAATATTCGAATATCTATGCATCTCATATAGAGATTGAGTGTTAGCTCCACGAAAGGTCCCTTTGGTTTATGAGAACTCTGACTGAAGTAAAATAGAACAATATATATATATATATATATATATATTTCCTGTAAATCTTCCACAGGAAAACCTTATTTAGCTCTGTTAACAGAGTTTAGTAAGGTTTCTCTTTGAAATTTATAATATATATATATATATATATATATATATATATATATATATATATATATATATATATATATATATATATATATGAGTTTGTATGTGTATTATTATTGAATAAACTAGACATATATTTGTTTTGAATAAAATAGACGTATGTTTATTGTATGCGTGTTTATTGTGGAAAATACTATTGTCAAGCATATATATATATATATATATATATATATATATATATATATATATATATATATATATATATATATATATGATGTTTTGTGGGGAATACCAAATTCGGAAATCCTTCGAACTTTTACTGCCGAGCGTATCGTTGGGTGTGGGGGATGACTTTGAGAAAGAGGCATTGTCCTGCAGCAGAAGAGAGATTTCCTCGACTACCATATATGGAAGTGTTTTCCCAGCCAAACGACAATCCCCGATCGATCGACGTCTCCTCGATCGCAATGTGTGTGTGTGCGTGTCGAATGAAGTCGAACGCGGACAAACACAGGCCAAAACTGGAAAATCCCGTCATCGATCAGTCGATGTTATCGATTGGTTTGACTGGGTTTGTCTGCCGAGCGGCATATCGATCCTTTTGGGGGTTATCGAATGCCGAAACCCAATACTTATAGTAAACGATTAGTTTAGTTCGCCTTTGCTACTTTATATCTCACCAGTTTGGCTATTTATAAACAACGATTTATTGTATACGATTAATTGAATAAAAGTCAATATGTTATATACATAACAGATCGAACAGGTATGGGTTCATACCTTTCAAGATGGTATTAGTGCTTTAATTAAAAAAATACGTATCCGATAAGATTTAAATTATTCTATAAAGAACCCTACCGTTATTAAATTTAGGAATGGAATAATATATATATATATATATATATATATATATATATATATATATATATATATATATATATATATATATATGGCTGGTGCTAATCGCTCATCGTGAAGATCTGTGATACAGTGAAACAGTATGTCTGTCAATGACTATATAAGCCCCATCCATCTTTCTTGGGTTGAGCGTAGTGCTAAGTGATATCGCGAAATACTATTACCGACAATGCTTTGTAAACATATAGAGCGCTTTCAATTAGTCGCTTATATAAAGCATGGAGCTGTATTGATTTACTCCTCTCCAGGAGTTAGGCACAAGGCCAGTTTTTATCTTACTCCCACAAGTAAGATGTGACCCAAGGTCGGGTCGGGAAAGTGGGGTTTAAAAATTGCCTGGGCAGCCCCGTCGGCATTCCCCAGTGGGGGCGCCTCAGGCAGTAAGCAATAAACTTACACCTCCCCAAAGAGGGGAGGCGAAGCCTGGGAGGGTGGACCTCTTAGAACTGCACAGGACAGACCCATAGATCGGCGTAAATCAAGCCCCGAAGGCCAAGACAATACCAGTCTATGGGGTGCAGTATCCATCGGAACAGATACTACACTTTGATCTTGACCAGCTGGCTAACAGCGCTCGCCCCGTGCCCGAGTGGTTAGTGTCGCCGACTATCAACTAGATAGTGGTAGGTTCCATCCTGGATTGGTACGAGTGCTAGTGTAGCCGCACGTAAATAGTCTTCTGGTGGAAAACGATAAAAGTAGTTTAGCTTTCCAGTGTTTCTTTGAAGCCGAAGGTTTAGATGTAAAATCAAACTAATGTATAATATCGATTAAATATATATATCAGGTACGTTTCACATATATATAGCATATATAAACGTGTATATATATATATATATATATATATATATATATATATATATATATATATATATATGCATGCAAACATTGTTAAAAACCTGAGGATGATTGGACGAAGAATCGAAAACGTTTGCGAAACCTATGGAACATTTTTTTTTAATACAAAAAAAGACTATCAGAAAAATTGAAAAAGGGATAACTAAACAGACGAATTCTGTTATTTTTAACAATGAGAACATTTTTTAAAATGAGAAAATGCTGCCTGAATAAACACAATATATATATATATAGCATTAGATAAAATGAAAGAATAAAATAAGGTGCGAATCAAATTTTATTACAATTCAAAGTTTAAGCAAAGTAATTGAAAGTCCTTAACCCATGCGTTTTCAAAGAAAATTCTTCTCGTCAGAGGATCATTACCGCAGTGGAATTACAGCGAGTAAATAAAACTTTATTTTGAAAAAATAAAAATATAAAAATATAATAATAACAAGCAAAAGGAATAATAATATTAATAATACAAATAAATAAATGCAACACAAATTGTATCGGCCAAAAACATATATTTAAGTTGAAATACCCCATCAAGGTACGGTTAGAAATAATATATATATATATATATATATATATATATATATATATATATATATACTAAACGTACCCGTCACCCGTTGGGTCACAGCCACTACCACTTTTTATTTTACATTAATTACATTCGAAAATCCATACAGTGTGGCATTTTGTTAAAACATTTATCTTGCATATTTAAGGTAATAATTTTATTTACTTCTATATTATCCTCATTATTTACTCACTTGATTTTTTCACACAAGTCATTATAAGTGATTACTCACTGACAATAACCAGTGGTGTTTCCTGTAGTCTGAGTGATTATATTTTCTAACTCTTTCCAAAACCGTTGCAAATCATTTGGCATTATTACAGCAGCCGTTTACCATTGATTTTTCGTTAGCAACGACCGTTGGTCTTCTCTGGAATTTGTCCCTTTACGACATTTTTAAGTGGTGTCAGCTGAGGCTGGTTCAATTGCGTGTTTTATTATTATTATTATTATTATTATTATTATTATTATTATTATTATTATTATTATTATTATTATTATTATTATTATTATTATTATTATTTGTACTCACTAGGAGTTATCACACAGGTCATCGTCAGTGATTGCTCACCAACAACAACCAGTGGTGTTTTCTGGAGTTTAAGTGACGACAAGCCTCCCCAGAATTCCAGTACTCTCTACTTCTTTTCGATAACAATCGCAAATGACCTTGCGGTATCGCAACAGTCGCCTACCATTGGTTACTCGTTGACAACGACCATTGGTCTCCCCTGGGATTGGGTGGCAATAAGCCCCCCCCCTCAACGTTTCAGCACTCTCAGTCTTCTCATCCTCCTTGACCCTCTACAAATGTTTTATGTGATGTCAGTCTAGGCTCGCGCCATTTGTAGAGGGGGGGCTTATGATGTTTCTTGCAGTTTGTGTTCATGCTTTAGTGTTTTTCCTGTGTGTTTTTTCTTCTTGTACTTCGATGTGACTGGTTACCATTCGTAGCTTATGCGGCTTGGTTTACTGCATTCGAGGATTTTCCTTAAGATTGCAGCTGTTTTGATCATTGCCGTCCATTGTAAATTCTTCTTATTATTATTAGTATTAGTAGTAGTTGTAGTAGTAGTAGTTGTAGTAGTTATATAGAAGTATTTATATTCTTGATTATCCTTATATAGAAGTAAAAAGAGTTAGTATTTGCCACCTAATGTGTGTACGTCTTTGCGGTTACACACATAGATGACGACGCTGAAAAAAAGAGTATCTCTTTCTCTAAATGTTCACAGAGAGATAGAGAAATATTAGAGAATGGATGAATCAACATAAAGTGAGCGGTGCAACAGAAATGCACAGATAACTAAGAGAGGGGGGAGACGGGTGACCTGTTTAGTTGATTATAAATTGCAGCTAGTTAGACAATTAAAACAGAACTAAGTTATAATTTATCATGTATTTCGTGTTACTACAATCTATAAACCTTAGGGAACTAAACGTTGCTTAACTCACATTTGGTATAATAATAGATTATGCAATGATTCAGACGGTGAAGAGTTGCGGGTGAATGGGTAAACGCATGAGACGAGCTGTTTGGTTGGGAATTTCAGCGGGGTTAGGTTTTAACAGAGGAGGCCGTCGACTAATCGAGACTGAGACTAGATTGTTAGAATATCGATTTTAAAGACCGCCATATTGGTAAATAATAAGCTACTGGATTTGAAATCAGTCGATTTGAAGGGAAAGAAAGCGACTTAGATACAAGAAGTGCAAATAGATTTTCGGATTTGCAAATTACCTTCATGAATTCATCAATCTAATATTATGTCGACCTGCATGGAAAAAAAATATATCGGTATTTGCACGGCTTAAGACATCCGTAAAAGTACGGTAACTCTCGGTAATTTCCGTCTTATCTGACAAAATACGAAAGCAAAATACGAAAGTTGAGATTTACAAACAAATCTGAGATTACAAGCAAATATAAAACAATTTTACTTGATTTTATTTAGTTTTTTTTAATTTCATAATAGACTTCATTTTATGTTATTTTATATTACTGATGCCATTTTTTTTTTTACTTAATTTTACTCATTTTTTATTAGAAGTTATGTTGTTTTTCAAAATTAATTCGCTTTGAACTACTGCCGAATTACCTTCATGTTATAGTTTTAAAATATTTATGTAATTTTTGTATGTTATTATGTTAATTGTTTTATATTTATAAAACACGTATATAGGTTTTGAAAAATCCTTGAAATTTACGTGAGAATCGAACTACGGTATTGATATCGTATTGACTACTTCCTTAATAATATGTACTCTGCCTATTCTTTTTTGTCAACAAATCACACGTTTCTATTTGCGTTCGAACAGACAACCTCCAAAAACACCTTAACTTTTTAATAGTATATAGATTTTTTTTGCACAAAGAATCGTTTTAGTTTTCTATTTCTATTACGAGGACTTCGTAAATGTATACCAAGTGTAGCGATGATATTAAAAACGGTATTTTCACATAAGGTTAAATTAAGCAAGGAAAGCGGAAAATTCTATTGGAAGTATGAAATTTGAGTTAGGACAACTTGTCATCATATGACGTCACCGATAGGAAGTCCGAAATGAGATGTGACGAAGAAACAAAAAACATGTTCCTCTTTAGTCGGTGAATCAAATCTTATTAATTTTGTAGTCGGGGGGGGGGGCGATAAGAATATTTAACGTTAGAATTTTGTAAAAGAATAAAATGTCAAAGACACTGTCGCCATTATGCCATCTTTCGGATGGTATTCCTTCCCATTTCATTAATCATTATCCTCGAATGGCTCTGTGCCTTGATAAGCAATGACCTCGATAGTAAAAAAAGGATAGAGTAAGACGTGATACACTTTAATGTGTTTTTAATGTTTTTTCTAAACGATTACATAATTTTATCTCAATTTCAGGATTTGTAAATTATATCCGGATTTGTAAATTATCGTAATGAATTCATAAATTTGTTCTCAACTTTTTGGATGAGGTTTGATCCTTATTTGCACTGTTTTTTGCTGCTGTTTTTTACTATTCTTCTCGGCATTGGTATTTATTTTTCTATGATGTTTAGGCCTGGTTTCTTAATGTGTAGAGTTTATCCACTGATGTTTTCCCATATTCGATATTATTGATTATCGTGGACGGTGATGGTTATTAAAAGATCCTTTAAAGGGTTGCCGCTTTGGATTGTTATCTACAAGGAATTTATACACCGTACGAATTTTATTTTGGACTCAGAAATGAAAATTTACTGCAAGTTATTTTTCGTAAACTCTAAAAGTAGGTTAAATCCTAATCGTAAATTACTTAGAGTGAAATTATTTAGAATGAAATAAATTGTGACATTTACTTCAAAGCAGCTTATTTTTGCTTAAACTATGTAGAATAAATTAAAAAGATAACTATAAATAAAGTACGGTAAATTTAAGGTTTTGTTGTAAAGCGAAATAACTCTTTTAAGTCATAATACATTTCTAGATAGATAAGTAAAGAAAGTAATGTAGATATCAATCCAAAGTAGATTCATGACTTACAGATAACAAGCCAAAGCGGCACCTTAAAAAGACTTAATTCAACGATTTATAAGAACGTTCAAGACGCGTTTCATTATATCATGTTAATTTTAAAAACTTAACGTAAAATTAACAAGTCCATGTGGAAAACATTTTGTCGAATGAATAAAGTTAAGCAATGTCGACCCATGTTAGTACTTAAATAGTTTAAAATTTAGGAATAACCGTAGGATTTGGTAAGCAAACATACCACTTAGATATATTATTGTGCAAAAAACAAGCAAGAGTATAAACCATTGCAGATTCATTGATATTCTTTTATGGAAATTGCTCCAGACAAGGCACGAAGCCACTTGATGAAAGAAGTTAACAAGAACAAATATGATTATCGCAAAGAGATGAGATGCTTATTGGCCTTAGTCTTGAAAATACCAAAATTATAAGTAGGAAGAAAAACAGTCAGCAGGAAGAGAGTTTCACGAGCTTGTGTTCTTGGAAAGAAGCTACTGAAATAGTAGGATGTATTACAATGCGGTATCAAAACAGCGAATTGATGGAGACCACGAGACCAACGAGTCAAACGAGCTGAAACAAAGTAATCAGGGAATGCATCACATAATTCTGAAGAGCACATGCCATAATAATATTTATAGAAAAGACTGAGACTAGCAACATAACATCTGTGAGAGAGAGGGGTCAGAGAAGAAGAAAGGGTAAGGCCAATCAAATTACAGATACGTTTTTGCCCATTAAGAACCCTCAAATGGGACAGAGATTTACTAGCCCAAATATGGCAACTGTACTCCATACATGGTCTGATTGTGGATTTGTAGAGATAGAGAATAGCCTGTTTAGTGTTTAGAGCGATAGAGAGAACCGACTTTACGAGAAGCAGAAAAAGCAATGGATCCAATGTATAAACTTCAAGAAATATTTGATGAGAGAGAAAGACCAAGTAGTTTCAGAGTCGATTTCTCCTCAAGAGCAGCGATATCCTTGAGAATTTCAGGAAGAAAACGAACACGCCTACGATTGAAAGATACGATCTAAGTCTTAACTGGATTAAATAAAACAAGCCATTTTGTACCCCAATCCACAACTGAATCCAGATCAATTTCTAGATCAGCTGCATATTTCGACTGATCCGAGGGAGATCGGCGAGAAGCAACAGCAGAATAGAGTGTGGTATCACCAGCAAAGATGTTAATTTTCTCAATAATATTCTCTGAGGAACACCAGCATTGACAGGAAAAGAGAATGAAGAGACGCCGTTAAAAGTTACTCGCAAGCTTCGATCAGAAAGAAAAGATCTAATAATGTCAAGAACCTCACTACCGATGCCATAGCCATGAAGTTTGTGTAGGAGACCAGAATTCCACGCTCTGTCAAACGCGTTTGAAATGTCTGTTCCCTCTCCTGAATTATGCATAAACGGACAGATCCGCTGTTACAACAGTTAAAAGATCAGCAGTTGAACGAAAACTACGAATGCCATATAGAACATCATTAAAGAGGTCCAGACTTTCCAGAAAATGATCAAGCTTGTCGTTAACCATCCTTTCAAAAACCTTGCTAATAACAGAGAGTAGACTAACCGGACGATACTTAGTTGGGTCAGACCGATCACCAGCATTTGCTGAGGTTATATAACATTCAATTGAATAAGCTCTTGTTCTACATTATCGACCTATTATAAGAACCTTTGTTTTATATAAATATTATATTTAAGAAAATTATAAATATAAATATATATATATATATATATATGTGTGTGTGTGTGTGTGTGTGTGTGTGTGTGTGTGTGTGTGTGAGTGTGTGTGTGTGTGTTTTTATCAAAAAATATATATTAAGATATACACTCTTTATAATCCCCGAAATTGTTTTAAATTGCAAGCTCAATGAGGTTGTGTTACAAGCTTCAGAGCATATATACTTTTTAATTATATTTCGATGACCAAAGGAAAAATCAATCTATTACCATAATTTGTATTTATTTATTTTTCTCAATTTCCTCATTTTCCGACATAATAATATTAGGACTCTTATACGACGATGTGAAAATCGTATCAGGTTTCGGGTACAACGTCTTTAGGGGAGAGGGGATTGAAGATATACGTCAACTTTTTATGTGAGTTTTTCCGTGCCTTTTAACTTGCAATTGTTTTTATCAAGCGTTCTTCTTAGGATTTTCTCATCTTATTTTCTTCTGTTTTGGATTGATATGTTTTTTCTATGACTATTAAATTAACAATTCCTCTGATGATCAGCGATGTTAAAAATAAAATATATTTTTCTTGACGAAGCTGTGAAACGCGTGTAAGATATGAAAAAAAACTTTTAAATGGGAATAGATTAATATAAATGTTGCTTGTAAGGCGATAGAAAAAATACAGGTATTCGTCGAAGTCGGTAAATGAGGAAAGTGAGAAAAATAAATAAATAAAAAGTATGGTAATGGGTTGATTTTTCATTTGGTCATTGGAATATAACTAAAAAGTATATATATATATATATATATATATATATATATATATATATATATATAATGAGTATTTGGTAAGTGCAGATATGCGACATGGTAAACTCCTTTCTGTCAAGACTTACACAGAATTGGCACTACTACAGGTTTTATTACCAAAGATTCTAATTATGGAAAATTTTCTAATCGACTGCGATCCAAAATTGTTTATGCCTCCCGATCTGTGAATACTCTGGGATTATGCTCACAGATGGAGACAATGCGAGAGAGAGAGAAAGAAAGGGAGCCATAGACAGACTGACTGACAAACGACGTGTGTGACATGCCACTATTCTAGAGTATGATACCTTGAAACCAGGTGTGATGGCCTTGTGCGAGCCTTGGTTTAAGAAGCACATGCGTGCGCATTTTAAGTGTCGTACAATTCCTTAAGGGCATCCAGTGAGATAGCCGTGTCTAAGATTTGGTTGCTTTTGCATTGGCATCCGGATTTCGAGCGTAATTTAATTCTCTGAGACCAACAAGTAGGAATGGCTTCGTGCCACACTTGGTCACAAGCACCTGTACATGCGGATGTCAAGCGTAATATAATGTCTTGAGGACATCCGGTGGGATGGCTTGCTGCCAGATTTTTACGTGGGTATTATATTCAAATGTTACCGACGAGATATAATCTCTCAATTTAAATCGATATTAAATCATACACTTGCCTCTTATCCTGTCTTTCTCTCTTGCACACGCATACACACAAGCATCTGAACAGGCACTCATTCGTAATTGCAGATGCATAAACTTATTCCAACCTTTCCTTCGATGTGCCAGCGTTCTATTGCTCAACAATCTCTTGCACCATTACTTGGCAGTCGGATATTCTGAGCCGACCAATGACACCATATACCCACGCTGTTGCATCCACCTTGCGACCATGCTGTTTCCGCCCGACGCAATGCAACATAAATCGATGGTACAATTATATATTTTCGCTCCGTTTGCCGCCATTGTGTTTACAGATTCTAACCAAAAAATATACACGGTCAGACTAAGATGGTTTTAACCGTTTATTTTCACAGACCAGCTCATGTTGGCATCATTAAAACACGTCTGGTTCTAGACGAAGGAACTTGTTATGACAGTAGACATTTTTGGTAAAAATCACAACTAAGATATAGTGGAGGTGAATTTGAGATGCAGCATGCTCTCATTGGTTGAGCAACATCACATGGATTAAATGGCCCACAGTTGGGTTTGGTATTTAACAGAAGTGGGTTGCGGAAACCTGTCCAGGTACACTGTCTCCAGAACTGCTCGCAAAATATATGTGTCCAATCAAATAGAATAAAACATGACAAAATGCTGTATTTTATTCATGGCAATTGTGACAAAAAATACAAATAAAAATTAGTTTAGTTTTGAAAAAGATGGAAAACATTTTTAAATTGACGAAATTAGAGGTGATATAGGTGATTTATCGTTTATCACTTGTGGAAAAAAACGGGTTGTTTGCCAGGCCCTGTGAGATAAAACATCAGTAATTTATAAAGGTGTGCGGTGGTGAATATGATATGAACTCCACATGTGAACCGTTGATTAAAAATCGCTCAAAGAATTAACAAATGTCAACGCTTAAAATACAGACATTCAACCTGCGTGATTAGTGATAATAATTCTATTTTAAACGTCAGCATTACAGATCGACGAAAAGTATATTTCAACCCCATATTGAGCGAGTATAATTTTGTTATTTGAGAATAACAGAAAATAGAGTTCAAATGGGGTCAGCTTAGTGTACTCGGATGTCAGCTTGACCTCCTGCGTGATAGAAACAAGTCTCTGGCAGTTTCGCCGTAAAACGGCTATGACGAAGAGTTATTTACTTTCTTTCTTTCTTTCTTTTTCTCCTTATTTTACTGGTGATAAAATCGCAAGTAAATCCACACGTGGTTCCAAGATTATAATTTTCGTCTGATTTCGTTGGCGATTTTGAAGAAATCATATATTTATGAAAAATGATTTTATTCATTTTATGAATAAATATATATATAAAAAAATATAGCATTTCTTGTTTTGTTTTGTTTTTTCAAAATTCTATAATACAATCAAAAATATTTTCTTAAGGATGTGTCCCCCCTCCAATTCATATGAGCGTAACCGCGCCAATACACACATACAAAATGTTCACTTTCTTTAAAGTAGTTGGGTATCTTTCTCCACAGTGAACAGAGGGGCAGGATTCGACAACAACAACAAATGAGTTGGAATCTCGCATTTATAACATACTATCTAGCTTTACTCATGTACTGAGCACTGTTAAAGTAAATATTGAAAATCGATACATAATATCTCCTTATAGTAATTATGTGGATACGTGAAATAATATATATGTAAACATGATTATATATATATATATATATATATATATATATATATTATTGTACGTATCCACATTTAATTATTATAAGGAGATATTATGTATTAATTTTCAGTATTTACTTCAACAGTGCTCAATGCGCGAGTAAAGCTAGATAGTAAGTTATGAAAATATATTTATTATTATTAAGTTACACAGTTTATAGATAAAAACATAGCATGGCTACACATTCAGAACATGTTTCATTCATAGCTTTTAACAGTTATAATATTTTGTAAAATAATATGAAAGCATAAAAGAACGGACTTCTAGCCCTAGGCGGTCAAGCTTAACAAAGCTACGAATGAAAAATGTTCGGAATGTGTAGTCAATACAACGTTTTATTATAAATAGCAGTATTTATTATTGAGCAATATTATTGAGCACAGTAAAGATTTTCCCGATTTTTACTCTGTGGATACAAACCTTACCTCGATTACTATATATATATATATAATTATAATTATTATTATTATAAATATTTTTTTAATTTTTACCTACAGACACACGTGGTTCATGCTTACGCAATCGTCAGTGTAGGAGAGAGTAATTACTGACGATCGAAGGATTCAAACCCAGTCACAAAGTCACCTTTTACTCTGCTCGTATTTAACCCCTCGCCCACCATGAATTACCATCGGAAAGAAGAGAATACATTTCTATTATAAGTCGAGCCGGCGGACATGCACATTAAGCTTGTCATAACAGTGTTCAACTACGGAAGCCAGAACATGCATTACGCTTAGTTTACTGGCTTATTATTAATTCTCTTAAAGACAATGACAATATTTTTTATATAAATATGTTTTTTTATTTTTACTTACAGACACATGTTTCATGTTTTCTCAATCTTCATATATATATTAATTAAAGTTTGTATTACAGAAGATTAGAACAACATCGGTACCGTCGGTTTCAAATACTAACAAAGAGGCCTATAAAGGTTTCTTTATCGGACTCGCTTCAGCCTCTGTTTATGTCTGTCTCTCCCCCCCCCACCCCACCCCGATAAAGAGGCCTTTATAGGTGCCCTTTATTAGGATTTGAAACCGACGGTACCGACGTCTGTCTTCACTCGGGGAGAGACTTAAACAGAAACCGACGGTAATGATGTTGTTTTGATCCCATGCAATACACACATTAATAAATATTACGCTCTTATTTTTAATTTTCTTTAATAATCGAGCTAAGTGTTTGGGTTCTCTTCTTCCACTATATATATATATATATATAATTAATTATTAATGACAATATATGTATTAGCATATACTATCAGTGCCCTTTTACTTTGCAGTCTTCTTAAAAGATTCAGCTCAATTAGTGATAACAGAGCAAATATAAGTCAGTTCATATTATATTCCAATAACCATGGTTTTATTTCATTATGTTTATTTTTCACATTTCCAAAAAACATAACATTTCTGTTAGATATATATTTACGGTCCGATTAATTTGTCTTGTGCCAAACAACGTTTTTATGTCAATATCGTCTCTGCAACATTACAAAATCATCAGAAAAATTCACAAAGAGTAAAAAGTTCTTGGATTAAACTGTCTTGAAAATACCTACACTATACAGTGGTTCAAGACACTTTAATCCAAGAACCTTTTTCTCTTTGTGAATTTTTCTGATGATTTTGTAATGTTGCAGAGAGGATATTGACATAAAAACGGACCGTAAAAAATATATCTTATTTTTTTGGAAATGTGAAGAAATAAATATAATAAAATAAAACCATGGTTATTGGAATATAATATGAACTGACTTGTATATATATATATATATATATATATATATATATATATATATATATATATATATATATATATTAGAGCTCAGTCAAGCACCTACCATGAACATAACGATACAGTAGAGAGAGGCTAGCAACATCTTTGCCGTGTGAAAGACGCTGTGGGGACGAGAAGAAATCATCCCCCATTAGATTGGGGTGTCGATTTTGTACTCTCTCATGTCAAGAAAGAGTGCTCTGAGCAGTGCATCCCCAGATATATAACAGCAGTACTCCATCTTAGTATTATGTGGCTCTTATACAGGTAGAGGATTGCGTCAGGGGCCAGGTAATTTCTGGAGCGGTGGAATGATCCAACCGTTTTTCCAGCAACTTTAGCAACATATTTGATGTAAGTCTTCTATGTGGAAAAGAAATGCATATTTGACGATAGGATTTACTATGAAACTGCAGTAAATTTTAAATATTATATATATATATATATATATATATATATACTTCAGTGAGTGTGTGTGTGTGTGTGTGTGTGTGTGTGTGTGTGTGTGTGTGTGTGTGTGTGTGTGTGTGTGTGTGTGTGTGTGCGTGCGTGTGAATTATTGGAAATTTATTTTTGGCAGTGTATAGTACATATGTTAAAGAATGAGTTGCTTTTTTCGTTGGTGCCATTGTTTGCGCGGATAATATTACAAAACAAACGATAAATTAGTTCGCGGCCTGGAAATAGGCAAAGAATACGGCAAAGTAAGAAATTTGACTCGTACAGGATTCGAATCTGCGCTTCAAAAAAGACCTCTATTTCTAATCGCTCAAGTCCAAGCCATAGAGCGAATTTAATACCTGCTTTTAATATTTATCGGTATATGATTGTCTTGATTGACTTAACCTTTCATCTATGTATCTTTACTGTGTTGTGTTTTTTTGTTTAGTTTGGATTCTATCTAAGTCTCAGCATTTGACTTTACTTATATATATATATATATATATATATATTAGTTTGCTGTGTGTGTTTTGTTATCAACTTGTGTTTTTGCAGACTGTCGTTTTGATTTTGAGATTTGATAGTAGTTTCGAGAATTTCATTGTAATTGCTTTCGTCGATAAACGTCACGTTTTATCATTTTACGGCAGCCATTTTATCAGCGTCCATATTTTTAATTGCGAAAATGTGCGCATTTTTTATTCATTTATTATTGAAATTCTGATTGAGCTACATTGCCGACATATTGTGTTGGTAGGAAGATTAATTTTGATTTTCTATTATTTAAATGTTCAACTAGATTTTGAAATATATTCTTTTTCGAGGATGTTAGTGCAATATACTATTTTAAGGCGTAACATTATTTCTACTAGTGTTTGTTGGTGAAATATTTTCAATGGCTTTATGCCATACTAGGCCAATATGCAGAATAAATCGGATGTAGATTTGGAGGTAATGGAGTGTCGTAAGTGTATGGCCAAACTAGAGATGCAAGACCGCAAAAGCGGAAAAAAACATCTATTTTGTGGGTGGGGTTACAGATAAAATAATAGAGCATACGTTTGGGCAGCATCAACCGGAGACTCCCAACTACAAAAAAGATAACAGACTTATAAAAGAAGTTCACTTCAAGATTTGTCTAAATGACAATAAAGTAATCATTATATCTTTGGAAAGCTATGTTATATGTATCACTTTTTACGGACAACCTGAAATATTGTTGAATATCCGGGCCGGATGTACTAGAAATGCCAGGTGGCCAGAATAAAACGTACTTGACAAAAACACGCACCTGGCCAGAAGAAACATAACACGGTCGATTGTCGGAAATAAAATAATTGTTGATTGATTCAAACCCACCTGCAAAGGTTATGCTATGCACAAATGTTCACTGCAGACAGAAAAAACACTGTCGCTAAATAAACGCTCTAGGGCCGTGTCTTGTACAGCGATGGCGAAATCCCAGAATAGGCCTTTACAGGTGGATGTCACAAATTATTATATAAACCTTCCTGAAATTGAGATCCATAGTCGACTGGCGACCGGGTCTGAGAAAACCACTCCGTTAATTATTTGTACGTCCTCCTCCCTTACTCACCCCCACTCGTTCACCGCCATCGGCAATAAAGATATATGTTTATATTTGTAAAGAACAGTAGTATGACACAACAGAAATACAACAATGTACAGAATTATTAAATGTTATGTTGTGTAAAATCCAGTTTATTAAAAATAGAAATAAAGATAACGCCTGTGAATTAAACATTGGCCATAAAGAGTACAGCCGTCTCACAACATCAACAGAGCATTTTGCAGGAGGAGCCTCAACGAGCGTACACTGTAATATAAAACATTGTTTTAGGAGATGAGATCCGAGTTGATACGAATAATGAGTTGCTCATTGTCCCTTATTATAACGGCCGCCTACGGCAGTCGAAGCGCCATAAACTTATGTGATATGTTTGCGGTAGAATGTGAGTAGTACAAGCGATTGTAGACAAACATGCGGGACTACGAAGTGTCCGGTGATTCAAATGATTTGTTTTGCTGACTAGTCAATAGAATAATGAGCCTCATATAAAAAGGCGCATTTCTTCTATGCAGTGAGTTAGTTCGGCGACTTGCCTGTCGCTTAGTACAAGAAGTTTCCCTTGTAAGCTCGCGCACCATTGTAAGTACCGGTGTTTGCTGGAGGCCGTGTTTATTGAAGATCCTGTTTGTCTGACGTGGGGTTCGTTTCAAACCGTTCGTCCGTCCAAGCTTGTAAGTTAAATGCTGGTCGACCATAGGCCTTCTGTAGGCCACGCTCGCTGTCACGTTGGAATCAAGGTTTAAGCAGTACCCCGATACCGTTTTAGTAACTACATAAGCATCTATTTACAATTGACAGCGAATTTATATACGTGATGGGGACTATATTGTTGTACTCATGTTGTGGTAAGCAGTTGATCTGTTCTCTAGATAGAGTTCTTTCAAGTTGCTTTAACTTTAAATACCTATTATATACACCAGAGTGTCTAACATTAAAAACTCTGATAACAAATTGTTTTCCCAGATCATAATTGCCATCTGATGTTTATTTTATTTTCAGCATAATGTTTGTTTGTTTGTTTTCTTGTTTGTCTGTTTGTTTGTTAAGGGCTGCGGACTTCTACATAAAGCTGACAAAGATCGTAACTAAGCTTTGTCTTGTCTGCATGAAGCTCTCCTCGTTGGTCACAGCTATTTGTTAATCTGCAGAATTGCAAGTGTTTACCTTCGACGCCGAGAACAGCAAAACTCCACGGTTATATACGAAATCGTTGAAGGTATGGCCGAGAACACACAAAAAGTATTGAACATAAATAACGTTGCCACTTTAATTCCGTTGATTTTTGGTTCCGCGCTTGACACGTTTTTTGCCTGTCACATGCGGCGGAAGAGACGACCAGAATACGACGGATCCTGGTGTCGACTCCTCCTGGATTTTCCCTATGGCTCGGTTTAGCATGGTTGCTCTGACACTACCACGTTGTCATTTCCCTAACCACAATAAAGAAGGTATGTAGAGCAAACATGTGAATTTTTGCATTGAAGATTTGTAAGCAATCCGACACGAACCAACAATTCAAATCGTAGACTTCTGCATAAAGTTCTCTGGAACGCCGCCAAAGTGTTCCATTCCAAAGTCAATGGTGCATGCAAAATATTGCTACAAGACATGCAGCTAATTAAACACTACAAATTACTACAAACAAGTTTAATGGTCGTATATCTCAAGAAGAACTGATCATCTATGAGAACCTACTCTTCTAGATCTGACTCCGATGGATTATTTTCGATTGGAATATTCGATTCAAATGGAGTGTAGGCATCCTAGAATGGGGCACGACCAAACGGATACATTTTGCCGAAGCACACATTGTTTTTGTGTTTTTATTCCGATTTAATTATCAACTAAACAAGACCACATATTTAAAGAAAGGGGTTTTAGTTACAAAAAGTTTCACCAATACATAAAAACATAAATAACAAAATAAGTAGTATAATGGAATCGCCCGAACTCTATAAAATACAGCAATTTTTTGCAAATAACGAACACATTTTTCTTGGAGATAGACGAACAACACGGGTAACAAGAACATTTTTTTACATATTAAAATAGGTTAGCAAAAAATTAATCTGAGCAAAAACTACATCTGATATCCGTAACGTTTTTGATCTGTTTTATTAGTCATAAGATAAAATACTGTTTCGTTTTTAAATTCTCGAAACGGTTTTTCATGGTAAAAAACTGATGACCCTTACAATAATATTAAGACTAACGTAAATACTTGTAAGCAAACTAATGTAATGATTGCAAGAATTTAATTAACTTACAAGCAAAAAAGTTTTCCAATGAAGGACTTGGGACTAAAAGTTATTTTTCATATAGTTTTAATGGTTGAAAAACGTCGAAGACTATATATATATATATATATATATATATATATATATTTACGAAAAATACGTCCTATAAAGTTAAGGGCGACTGATAATGCACTTTTCTGCATCTTAATTACTTAGGAAGTGAGACAATTGAAAGCAAAATAACAACGAACGCAGCAATCACCAATAAAAATAATAAAATAATTACATAAAATATATATATATATATAGGGTGGGCAAAAATAAGGGTCCTATTTTTAAAAATTCATAACTTTTTTATTTATTTATTTTTTTAATTTTTTTTTTTTAGAATAAGTAAAGGACCCCTTCCGAAGCAAGCATGAGCCGTATTAGCCCTAAGGAACGTGCCCTCATTTAGAAAGCATTATTTTTGCTTAAAAAACTCAAAACAGTGTAAAAAACAATACTTTAGTTTTTGTAAGTTTTAAGAAGTGTTTTTCGGCTAAAATTTGTTTTGTTTATTTCAAAAAATCTCGGAAGGGTCAGTCTACACACACATAAAGTTTGGTGAGTTTAACTTTTATTTTGTGGAAGTTATTCAAATTCAAGTTATTCAAATTTAAAGATAGGACCCTTATTTTGGCCCACCCTGTATATATATATATATATATATATATATATATATATATATATATATATATATATATATATATATATATATATATATATATATATACGAGGATAAATGCATAGTATATATCAAAATATAAAATGCCGTGAACGACAAGATGTGTGAAAATGACAAACGTATTTACATACAGGAAAAAATCATCAAGAAACGAGAGATTTTACCGTTTTCATTCGGATCGACGATTAGGCATTGGCTATTGTTACAGCGATCAAGCATTTCGGGATCTACCTGATCCATCCCGCAGTTCTGTGTTTAGGCCTATGAGATTTGACGGAGCCAGTTCTCAACTAGATCTAGACTAACATAATCCCTGTCTACTTTTTCTGAAAACGTTCGTTGATCCGAACGAAACTGGTAAATCTCACGTTTCTTGATGATTTTTCCTGTATTTAAATTTTTTTTTTTCGTTTATCTTTTTCCACACACACACATACACATACAAACACACACACACACACACACACATATATATATATATATATATATATATATATATATATATATATATATATATATATATATATATATTAGTTCCCTTAACAAGCACGCTTTTTATACGCACAAGTTTAATTATATAAACCAGTTTTATTTGCGAAATGTTTTGTTATGTAAACGTTGGAGATTTATGAAAATAAGAAAGCATATCATTTTATCAACATTTTTTTTATTTAAACAATAGAACGAAATATTAAGAAAAAAAACATTTAAATAAAATAATGTTGTGCAGAGATAGTGTCACACAAGCGTAAAAGGGTTTTTACAAAAATATTTGTTTGTATTAAAAATTATCGTTTTAAATGCTTGATTTTCGTTATAAAAATACATCATTTATTATAAGGAAAAAAACAGAAGTCAAAGTTTTAAAAAGACTCGGTGTTAAGCAAAATATGTCCATTTTTTTGCTGATTCTGGTGATCCGAATATTCCAATGACACAGTGGTCAAGGTTCATAAAGACAGTTTAAATGAGTTATAGGAAGCAATTACTGATTGCATTACACCAATAAATGTGTGAGCGGATAATAGAAGTCTTTGAAGTAATGCCTATACGTAAATTGGGCTTTTATAATACACATCATTCGTACATGATTTTTCCTAAAATATACGAAGACTAACATTTACATCGGATACATGTAAATCTTATATAAGATTTACATGTATCCGACAGATTGTGTCCGTCTGTCCTTCTGTCCGTCACAATTTTTCTAAACGTAATAAATACACTGTGAAATTTGTCGCATTTCGAAATATCAGAGATCTCAACTACTTTCGGAAATGGAGAATGTTGCATTAATAGTAAATAAAAAATTCCGAAAAAATAATGTAGATGCCATGACCGGAAATAAATACCGAAACCTTGAGATCTTCAGTCTGATGTTCTAACGACTGACCTATATAAACTTTCTTATGAATAAAGCTTAAAACATTACCATAACAAAATAATTATAGTTTTGACGTGACATCATAGATTTATGATGTATGTCCTGTTTCAAAACATGAATTCAAATATAAGTAATGACAGAAAATAAATGAATGAATCGATAAATATGTTAAACAAGATATTTATATATATATATATGTATATATATATATATATATTAAATAAGATATTTATATTGTATATATATATATATATATATATATATATATATATATAAAATATGAATATATATAAAAATTAAATAATATATTTATATAGATATAAATAAGATACTTACATATATGAATATCTTATTTAATATATATATATATTAAATACGATATTTATATATGTATATATATTAAATACGATATATATATATATATTAAATATATATATATATATATATATTAAATAAGATATGTATATATATATATCATATAAGATATTTATATATACATATATATATTAAATAAGATATATATATATTAAATAAGATATATATATTAAATAAGATATATATATATCTATTAAATATATATATATATTAAATAAGATATTTATATATATATATATTAAATAAATTATATTTATATATATATATATATCTAAAATGACATATTTATATATATATATATTATATATATATATATTATCATATATATATATTATATATATATTAAATAAGATATTTATATATATATATATATTAAATAAGATATTTATATATATATATATTAAATAAGAGATTTATATATATATATTAAATAAGATATATATATATATTAAATAAGATATTTATATATATATATATAGATATATATATTAAATAAGATATATACATATATATATATATATTATATAAGATATTTACATATATATATGAAATAAGATATTTATATATATATATATATAAAATAAGATATTAATATATATATATATATATTAAATAAAATATTTATATATATATATATAAAATAAGATATATATATATATATTAAATAAGATATTTATATAGTTATATATATATATTAAATAAGATATTTATATTGTTATATATATATTAAATAAGATATTTATATAGTTATATATATATATTAAATAAGATATTTATATATATGTATATATTAAATAAGATATTTATATATATATGTATATATATATTAAATAAGATATTTATATATATATATATATATATATATATTTAATAAGATATTTATATATATATTTATATATATATATATTAAATAAGATATTTATATATATACTTATATATATATATATAAAATAAGATATTTATATATATGTATATATATGTTAGATATATATATATATATATATATATATATTAGATAAGATGTATATATATATATATATATATATATTAAATAAGATATTTATGTATATACATATATATAAATATTCAATAAGATATATATATATATATAGGTAAGTATATATATATATATATATATATATATATATATATATATATATATATTAAAAAAGTATTTTTAGAATTATCTTCTCCTTTAGGTGGTACTGTAATATCTGTTGTGTTATGAAATTATCTCCCCAGGCATTAACTCTTTTGGGGGGTAGCAATGTACTATATGTTTGTTTACCATTACATCACCCTACCGGGCTAGCAAATATTTGCTAGTATATTAAAAGGTAATTTTTCATTAGATTTAGTAATGAACTTTATTTTTTATATATAAAAATAATTTAATGACATTTCTAGATTTATTAGACTGGAAAGGAGATCTGACATTGCTTGGGATTGAATAAGGATCACTATTATGTAATTTTTCACTCTGCTCATAGCACCATATTACTTTCTTTGTTTTTACTGAAGCTTAAATGTTGGAAAACTCTTTGAATTAGTGTCTTATACATATTCTTTAAATTTGCTTCAAATCGGATAATAAAAATTGGAGGTTTTTATAGGGTTCTATGCCTATATGTTACTTATAGGTGGGTGCATGTAGACATTCGGCACATAGAGAGTAACGTAAAGATTTGGAACCATTTCTATTGTCTTCCCCGGAGAATATTATATATGATATAAAATTCATAAAATAGGAAATATTAGAAGTTTTAAGGGAGTGCTGCCCCTACATCCGCCTTTATTCTAAAGATGCTTAAAAATGAACTTCCCCAAATGTATACCTACTAGCGATCATGCGCGATTGAAGTTCAATTTAAAAGAGACATTTACACCGTTAGTCCACACAACATCGGACGTGACTTCTACAAAACCAGGAAGGATTATTACCTAAGAAAAAAGGTTTATACCTTTTATTTGATTAAAGCTCTAACGAGGCTTGTTATATCAAGCGAAATATTAGATTTAAAAAGTCGAGATGAAGAAGAAAAAAAAATATTGTTTTTATTTTTTATTTTGATTTTAATAAAAATATCTGCATCTAACACATGGTTTTTTGAAGGCATTTTGCCTCTTTCTTTAAGTTTAAAATTCTAAAGACGCTTTAAAAAATGAACGTTTTTCAAATTTATATATATATATATATATATATATATATATATATATATATATATGTATGTAGAAAGTGATGATCACTGCGGGTCGATATATATATATATACATATATATGTACATATATATATATATATATATATATATATATATAAATTATTTAAAAAAATTTATTAAAAGTTTATAAGAATTACGCCACTTTAAATGACATCATTTTATGGAATTACAAATTTGGTGTTTTTTAATCTTCTTTCTTGGGTTAAGATGATATGCACTATGATGTGGAATTAATTTAACAGCTTACCCTTGTATTTGACAATGAATCTATTCTTGTCATTTTTATTTGGAAATTGAACTATTTTCTACATTATTTCTGGTTAATTTTCATAAGGTACTTACCAAAATTCTGTTTTAAAGAATTCTCATGTTTTGAAAACAAAAATGTTTTATTGTATCACTTAAAATGAACATTGCCTTGAAACCGCAGTAAACAACGTTAATACCTTTGCATATACTCTTTATTTGAAACAGGATTTTAAAAGGATTTAAGTCGTAAAAAATATACACACACAGATATATATATATATATATATATATATATATATATATATATATATATATATATTTATATGAACTAATTAATATATACTATTTACTATTTATATATTTATCTATTTTAACTGTTAATATATTCATTTATTTTAACTGTTGTTAGCCTTTTTTACAATCTGAAGTCGATTATAATTTACACCTTTACCGGAAGACATCTCATCGCCAAAACTTCCGGTAAGTATACAAATTTCAACTTGCTGTTACACTTGAGTAAGTTTTATCTGCATTAAGTAAACTAAAATAAATATGCTACTCCCGTTTTGAGCATATTTTTGCTAGTATATATAATGTAAGGGTTGAGTTTTATAATGAACGACTGATTCTGAAGTTTGCTTGTTGACACATGCTACCTTTCCCATAGTAGGAGGTAATATCTGGGGTATAGTCTCGTTACAACGGAACAGATACTACATTGGACCACCAAAGGAGGATATAATGCCTGGTAGGATAGTCTCATGATAGCAGTACAGATACTGCACTATCTAAAATCTGTAGAGGATAATGGCTGGAAGGATGGTATCATAATGGATAAACATCCTAAAGGAAGAGGTAATATCTGGGAGAATCATCTTAGGTCAGCTAAACAGACACTACACTACTCTCGAATGGATGAGATAAGGCCTGGGAGGATGGTCTCAAGGCAACAGAACAGAGACTACACAATTCCTTGCCCTTAAATAAGAATTGAAAGATAGTACAACAGTATATTAATCGAAGTAAGAGTATAGTTTACGCTTCAGACAAAATAGCAAATTTCTAATAGTGGTAGACATTAATGAATATTAACTGTTTATGCATATAGAATGGAAAATAATCCCTAATAGGAGCCGTTTTAATGACGTATTCTATGAAGGTAACATCTTTTTGTCGTAGTAGATGATGCGTAGAATGTCGATATCGGGGTAGAGGATACCCAAAGATGCTCACTGTGTGCACCTTTCACTCCAACAGGTATACCGGTAAGTAGACATATTATTTACCCAGCATATCATCTAATCCAGGGGCGGGCAACCTCCGGCCCGCGGGCCACATCCGGCCCGCGAAGTCTTAGCGTCCGGCCCGCCACCCTGCTATGCTTTATTATTTCAATCCGGCCCGTAGACCTCTCAGTAAAACTCATATCATTTTGTGACATAGACGTAAAAGTAGGTTTCAATTAAGATTTACAGTGTATGAATATCAGCGAGCGATGATGCTTGTATATTTCATTTTTCTTTAACTATTAAGAGATAAAAATAGAAAAAGAGAAAGAGAGAGGCAAAGAGGAAACGTGAGACGAGGAAAGGGCTGAAACAGAGAACCTATGTGAGGTGTGTCAAAACTAATGCTGGATCAACTTGCTACTTCCCCCGTCATTATTTTTTATGATTCCAAAATGGCTTATCGTCGGCGCCTTTTATAACATCACATACAGAAGTCTCTTGAGAAAAAATATCAGATTTATAGAGTGTTCAATACAATTTTTGTACAATTTATTCATGTAAACAAAATATAGTAATTCTGAGATTTCGTTTTTCACTCCGGTCCGCGATCTCCTTCCAAAAGTCTCATCTGGCCCTCACTCTGAAAAGGTTGCCCGCCCCTGATCTAATCGAACAGATAACAACTCATGACTTTGTATTTTACCGCCACTCCCAACCCTGGAACACGCGGCCAGTTTCGGTTGAACGCTGCCCTCTCTGCCGTTTTAGGTACTTATGCTTGTAACTGTTAGGCCACCGTACACGGACAGCGATTATTAGACTAATGTGTAGATGCATTTTGTCGGCGAGTCGATCGCTTAAGCGGTGAAGCCTTACAAGGAAGTAAATACGTTTCCCATGGCAACGGCAATACAAAAAGAGAGAGATTCCGTGCGAAGCTCCATATATGGAAGTGTTTTCCCAGCGACTTTCCCCGTATCGAACGGGTGGCCCCCACCGCCGCTACCAATCGTTCGTACACCTTCACCCGCTACTCAAACTCTTTCGCTCTCTTTTTTATCTTCTTCTTCATTTTTTTGTTCTTGCGCAACCAATTCTTCTTCTTCTTCTTCTTCTTCTTCTTCTTTCTCTTCTTCTTCTCGTCGTCGCCTCCGATTCATTCCGATGAATATTCTGAACAACTACTGGGGGAAACCCGGTAACGACACAACTAGTCGCGTGATGCAATCATATAGAAAAGACACATTAACATAGATTCACACACACACACACACACACACACAAACACACACACGCGCGCGTTCGATTCCGTCTTGGATGCACTTGTCAGTATAGCCACAGTGAAGCGCTGTGATACAGCGAAACAGTCTGTCTATGTATTACTACGTATGCCCCTTTGTGGCTTGAGTACTGTGGTAAGTGCAATCGCCAAATAGCATTAGCTATGATGCAATGCTCTTCGTAAAAACGAATTGAGTAGTTTTCGGTGGTTGACAGTGTTTATATAAAAAGTGAAATTTCGCTTGTTAGTTGGTAGTGTCTGACGGCCGACTGACTAGAATCGTCGGTTGTTAAAAAAACGGTCCAGTTTCTATCCCGGCTTGAAGAGCTATGCTACAGCGAAACAGTCTGACATATCGAATAGTGGATAAGCATAGAAACAAATTAGTAGAAATCATTTCTAAAACAAAATAAATATTTCGGTCGAGTCAAACAACCTTAATCTTTGGTGTACAAGATTAAAGTTGTTTGACTAGATCGAAATATCGGTTGGATTTAAAAATGTGTCTATGTTGCTATTTCTACTAATCTGTAGTCTGTTTTATATTTTCATTAACTATTCGAAGCCACGTCATATATATATATATATATATATATATATATATATATATATATATATATATATATATATATATATATATATATATTATAATAATAATAAACTACTACTTCATATGAATATCTCTTCCGCAATGTAATTACCTTAAGCACTCATGGGTGTTTCCAGAAATTCTGCATTCAAATTATCCTCATTCCATATTTAATATATATAATCCGCCCGCATGTACTCTCCTAAACAAACAAAAAAGTTATGCTTTTTTTACAATTTCTCGCCTGTTAACTATTTCGCACTTTTACCATGTGAGTAAATACTTATTTTAAAATAGAGGTAAGAGAATCTAATTCCATCCCACTAAATAAAAAAAATTAAAAGTCGATTTCACTTGATTCTAAAAAACAGAGTAACTACTTATTTAAAAATATCGGTTTTAAAATAGTGGGAAGAAGGAACTTCCGTTACCGAAGTGTCCTTGCTTTGTGCCAGATTTCCCCCAGGCAACGCCGGGACACGGGTCCTGCTAGTATATATATATATATATATATATATAAAATGGAATAAAGGATAAGCAATTCAACAACTAACAAAAAATAAACTCAAAAACTCATTTTGTATAGTTCTCTGAAATATTTCAATCGTCTAAATACGACCATTTTAATCGGATGATGAACTTTAATTAAAAACAGAAAAGTTTTCAAATTTATACAAAGAATGCGATTGGGCGAAAAAGTCACATGCAACAAACAACAAATTAGCGCTTTCTTTCTCCCTCTTTGTTGTTTGTTGCATGTAACATATATATATATACGCGTTTATATTTTTTGTAAAATAGATTAAACAGTACAGGCTTTTCTTGATGTATGTTCGTTTACATATGTGTATGTATGAATATGTCTTTAATACATTTTTCTCCAATTTTCTTCGTATTACATTTGTAGTCGCTGCAGTCCTCTGCAAACTATCTGCATCTCTAATATTAGCACGAGCATTGACAGCATCTAAACACAATATAACCTGTCAGCGATGGTCAGGCTCATTTAAAGAGTCCAGATATATACCTTGTAGTGATTTGCAAACAGTTATTTCGCACTATTACGACTCTCTAGTTTTGCTAGATGTGGGAAGTGTTGCCCATGAAGTCCGATCGCCAAACATTTAAAAGTCTTATCAGTAGTCATAAATGTTACCTCTACGCTGCCATGTTTTCCCCGAAAGTCAGAGAGATTATAGCGTGTATGTCTTTATGTTTACCTTCAGTGCTATCGGTTACTCAGAGAACTCTATTCTATATAGAATAGTAATACTTTAGGCTCAGTAGAATTCATTGTTTCCCTTACTAGAGAAATCGAACAATAAGTGAAAAGTATATATTTATAGTAATTCACACAGTTGTTCTGTCGTATTACGGCTCTCCAGTGTGGTTAGACGTAGCAAGTTGTGATCATATATATATATATATAATTTGAAACTTTTGTTGACTCCACTTATTAAACCTGTCATAAAAGAAAAATAATCTTTTCTTGATTTTTTACATTTTTTGTTTGTATTTATTGAACAATTCCACTGAAATTTACCCGTATCGAATTGATCAAGAATTTATGTCCTGACGATAAGATTCATCTAATGTTCATATAATTTTACGCTATAAAACAAAGAACCATATGTGTTTAGATTAAATATTAGCCTAATTTTTCTTTACATTGCTTTCATTTCATACAAGCAGGTAATACCTTTTTTTTTAAATGTTGTGTCGGTGAACTGATGCCACCGGCAGCACAATTTCCGATGAAATACTAAATTAACTCACTTTCCATATCTAATTGTCTCACCACTCATCAAATATCCTATAAAATATATTTTATTTTCAAATTTTAAAATACAACACTTTTCCAGACATCTTTTGAAAAAGTATACAACTGATGAATGACTTGCAAAAAAACGGAAATTCTGAGTTAAGTTTTCAGTTATACATAAAGAGTGTTGTTTCAATTTTCAACACGCAATTTTACTAAATATATTCTGTTTCTATTTACCAAAATCCACGCGTTCAGACGAGACTACAAACAAGAAAAATGTGTTCACAATATGCGTCATTCTGGCTAGAATTATGCACTAAATTTTAAAGGAAAGTTACGTTATGTCATTATATACTATACAGGGTGTTTCAAAAGTCTTGGGAACATAACGATTTTTAATAACTCAAAAACTATTAGGAGTTGAAAAATGAAATTGGTACCGTTGGAAAGGCTAAAGTTTCAAGTTTTGTGGGGAATCTTCAAAGTTGCTCAATATGAGCACCATTCGTCACACGGCAGACATCTAGTCGATAGTCCATTTCCTGCCAAACGCGTTCCAGCATCTTGACGTCAAGGGTTCCCACAACTGCCGTTTCTCGAGCCTTCAGTTCGTCAATATCTCTTGGAAGGGCCGGCACATAGACTTGTTGCTTGACAAAGCCCCAAAGGAAAAAGTCACACGGGGTAAGATCTGGAGACCTAGGAGGCCAGGGCATGAGAACGTCATCACCTCACCCAGATCTCCCAATCCATCTACCAGGCAGCCTTGTGTTAAGAAACTGCCTTACTCTAAGACTCCAGTGTGGTGGTGCACCATCTTGTTGAAAAATGAAGTCATCAGATTCTGCTTGTTCCAACTGAGCCATTAACCAGTCTTCCAGCATGTTGAGATAGGATTCACCAGTGATAGTTGCCTCTTCAAAGAAGAACGGTCCATAGACACCTTTCTTGGAAATTGCACAAAACACGTTCACTTTTGGTGAATCTCGCTCGTGCTCAAGAAGTTCATGAGGATTCTCAGTACCCCATATGCGAGTGTTATGCTTGTTAACTTTGCCATTCAGATGGAAGGTCGCCTCATCGCTAAAAACAAGCCGGTCATCAAAGCCGTTATCTTCCAACTTCTCTTGCATTGCAATGCAAAAGTAACGGCGAAGTGGCTTATCAGTGTCCTTCAACTTTTGGACCAACTTGAGCTTGTAAGGTACCATTTGCAGTCGTTTCCTTAAGACACGCCAGACAGTTGCTGGAGCAAGCTGAAGTTCCCTGCTGGCTCTTCTCACTGATTTACGGGGGCTCCACTGAAAGGCTGTCCGAACTTGCTCAACTGCATCTTCTGAAGTTGAAGGGCGACCTGTTCGCTTACTTGGGCACAAACACCCATCTTTCACAAATTTAGCATGCCATCTGACAATGGATTTCCTTTCAGGGGCTTCTATTTTAAATTTCCTGCGAAATGCACGCTGAACACATGTCCACGATTCAGTCTTTGCAAATTGGAGGACGCAAAATGCCTTGTCTTGTTTAGAGAACGCCATTACTGCACCTGGAAAGATAACACGAAAATCATTAGTATGACCAAAAACTTGATTAAGCAAGCTTTAAAATGGCACCAGTTTCATTTTTCTACCTGGAATAGTTCATGAGATATACGCATTTGTAATGTTCCCAAGACTTTTGAAACACCCTGTATAATGTTTTTTTCTCTATTTGCCACAAACCGAAAAAGGGCATTGCATATATTAAAATCAACTTCCACTATTAAGTATGCCTTTTTTACAATACATAAACACTTTAGGTTCCGAGCTCAGCTTATCGATAAATCGTGTACTCAATACATGCTACATTAACAAATAATATATGCAGTATCACTTCCGGTTCGTTTTCGTCATGGCGGCTGGATTCAGCGTCTTATATTGTCAGACCGAATCTTCAGCACCGTTCAGTAGTCAAAGAACGGTGCTGAACATTTGGTCTAGCATGTCTAAACAGATGAAACCTCGGTACATCGAACAAACGCTGCAATGTATAGCGTTTAAATAAAGTAGTTTATATCAGGTCTTGTAGAACCTACGATCGAGCACTTTATGTTTTCTTTTTCGATTAATATATCATACATCATATATATATATATATATATATATATATATATATATATATATATATATATATATATATATATATATATGCTTTCCACAAACAGATGCTTAAGCTTAATCATAGCACTTTAATGTAGCTTGGCTAGAAATACAATTGCTTCAGGGTGAGAATGAAATCCGGCCGTTATTTCGATAGTCCGATCTTTTATCCACTTCGATATCGGGAAAACCACTTGTTGTTGCCCGTGAAAGATCACTGATAATGACTCGTGTGAAAACTCATAGGGAGAAGAAAAGAAAAAAAAATAATAATAATAATAATAATGATTATGATGATGATGATGATGATCATCATCATCATCATCATCATCATCATCATCATCATCATCATCATCATCATCATCATCATCATCATCATCATCATCAGTGAGTAATCACTGACGATGACTTATGTGAAAACTCCTAGTGATTACAAATAATAAACAAAACGTTTTCATTTAAATCAAGACGACCGCATCCATCTGCCCAGTCTTATGCACGAATTTCGCTACGACGCATGCGTCCAGCGAAGCACTTATGTGGGAGTAGTAAGTATAACGTGGAGGGAGTCAGTGTGGGAGAAAGATAAAAAGAGCGGTGTGGCGGTAGTAGTGAGGGGAGAAAGAGAAGGAAAGGAGAAAGTTTGTGGGAGAGGACGAGTAATGTGATTCCTGTTCCAACAACGTCATTATTCATTCAGAAATTCACGTGCCTTGTACCGCAATTTTGAGTCGAGGTATATCCCAGGGATTTCGTTTTCCGTCGGACGAAGATCAATCGATATTTTTCAAAAGGGGTGAAGGCTAGGCTATGTGACTAGACGAGGGGTTTTCTAAAAAAGGAAACTAAACTGCTATGATTGGCCATTATTAATTAATTATTTAATAATAATAATAATAATAATAATAATAATAATAATAATAATAATAATAATAATAATAATAATAATAATAATAATAATAATAACGACAACGAGAAATGAATCAATAGTAAGCGGCTGTTGCGAGAACGACAAAGCATTTGCATTGGTTATTCAGAGGCAGAGAGTATTGGAAATCTGGGAGGACTTGTTGTCACTTCGACTCCAGGGAACATCACCGGTAACAGTCAGTGAGCAATCACTGATGACGACTTGTGTGAACTCTTAGTGAATGATATTATTATTATTATTATTATTATTATTATTATTATTATTATTATTATTATTATTATTATTATTATTATTATTATTATTAATAATAATAATAATAATAATAATAATAATAATAATAATAATAATAATAATAATAATAACAATAACAATAACAATAATAATAATAATAATAATAATAATAATAATAATAATAATAATAATAATAATAATAATAATGGCCCCTCGATGTAAATTCACTAGACCAACTCGACAATCAACTAAATCCCATCCATTCACTGCGGAGGTCCTCAGATGCCGGAGAGCTTTCTACTCAAATAGCTTCTTTCGTCGTGCTGCTGGCCTCTGGAACTCCCTCCCTGCCCCCTGTTTCCCCGACAATACTGACATGCAGAAATTTAAAACTAATGTAAACAAACATCTCGCTGCGCAGATCCCAATTTAGGTTGACCCCCCCCCCCCCAACCTTCTCCCTTTTCTTTTTTCTCGGTAGCCCCTTACGTCTACAGTAACGGCCTGTCTTGTTTGGGATGAACTATGTTTTAAAAAAAAGAAGAAGAAGAAGAAGAAGAAGAAATAACTGCCAGAAATCTAATACCCATCCCCACCAAAAAAATAATGACAGCAGCCTCAGTTCGTACCACATAATATGGTTGTGAATGGCCATGAAGTATGCAAAAATCAAAGAGGAATAGCACCATCCAGACCTAGAATGGCGCGGAGAGTAATGGAATCTTGGCGAGACTTATTCCCATTCAATAATAATATCTGCCCTCCCCCACCCCCGAACCATAAGAAGCGCAGTTGTATCAGCATCAGTTGGTGCCAAAGAAAATGATCAAAAATGATCAAAAATGATCTAGGGGGATGGAAAAACTGAGAAGGGGGAGCACTTCCACTGGAATGTACTGTGAAGAGGCCTAATGTTACTCAGACTTCAAGAAAAAACAACGGCCGTTATCTGCGAGAAATCAATGATAAGCGGCTGGTGCGAGAACACAAAGAGATTTGCAACGGCCATCGAAAGAGGCGGAGAGTTCTGGCGATCTGGGAAGGCTTGCTGTCACTCAGACACCAGGGAACGCCACCTATTGTTACCAGTAAGCAATCACTGGTAATGACTCGTGTGAGAACTTTTAGTGAGTAAATAATGATAAAAATAAGAAGAAGAAAAGGAAGAAACCTCTCTCTTCCCCCCCCTCTCTCTCTCTCTCTCTCTCTCTCTCTCTCTCTGTTACAGTCGGTGAGCAATTACTAGTAACAACCTGTGGGAGAACTAGTAAATGATGATGATGATGATGATGATGATGATGATGATGATGATGATGATGATGATGATGATGATGATGGTGGTGGTGGTGGTGGTGGTGGTGGTGGTGGTGGTGGTGGTGGTGATGATGATGATGATGATGATGATGATGATGATGATGATGATGATGATGATGATGATGATGATGATGATGATGATGATCGTGGAATAAAGACTTGGAGATATTGGAATCAAAGGGAAGACTGAGACTATACAATGGACGGCAATGAGTAAAACATCTAAAATCTTAGAAAAATATTCGAATGCGGAACCCCATCTACATAAACCATGAACGCTGATCAGCCACGTAAAAAGCGCAATATATATTTTTTTTAATAAATACAAAGAACAGCATACAAACAAAAGTGAACAGAAACTACAAGAAATCTCATAAATTACACACACACACACACATACACTGTGATGGCACCATCCTCGGCTGATACCACACAAATGATTGTGAAGCGTCAGGGAGGATGGAAAGACTGAGGAGGTAGAGCACTAACCAGACCTTCACATGAAGATGCGGATAGTACTGGGACCTTAGGGAGGCTTATTGTCGCCAAAATCTCTGATGACCAATGGGTGTTGCCAGCGAGAAATGAATCAATAGTAAGCGGCTGTTGCGAGAACGACAAAGCATTTGCATTGGTTATTCAGAGGCAGAGAGTATTGGAAATCTGGGAGGACTTGTTGTCACTTCGACTCCAGGGAACATCACCGGTAACAGTCAGTGAGCAATCACTGATGACGACTTGTGTGAACTCTTAGTGAATGATATTAATAATAATAATAATAATAATAATAATAACAATAACAATAATAACAACAACAACATCATCATCATCATTATCATAATAATAATAATAATAATAATAATAATAATAATAATAATAATAATAATAATAAAGAATTCTAGAAGTAAATAATAATATTGCCTTGCATGTGACAAATCGATATTTGATTCTATCTAGCCATCGAATTACTGTTATTTTCAACCTGGGGTTTTCATAAATAACATTTTGCTATTCAAATCCATTTAATATCCGGCCTGAAATTTCTTTCCTTAACATAATTATCCAAATATTCACCGTTTAGTTTTATTGGATAATTAACAGAGATGGTTATTAAATGAAATCACTGCGTTCTTTACAATTGGATGATGTAAATGGCGGCAAAATTTTTTGTTTAAGATTTCATTTCAGTTATTTAACTTTATTTTATAGAGACATTAATCATCTGTATGAAATGACAAATTAAATAAAAATAAGTATGCATGGGGATACAATAAAAAAAATTCGCAACTTCATTGACATCTCAGCAGTTCTTGAAGAAACAAAAGTAGATCCTGAACAAATAAAGCGCTCAATATCTTATACGATAGAGCTATATAAAATAAATGATGATAAAATGTATCTAACTTTAAGAGCTTACTGCAGTTTCAGGTTATCGACGATCTTCAGAAGTGTCTTCGAAATGTGCAGTCACGTATATACTGCTGTGTATTTTTTCGGGTTTGTTTTTCGATTCATACTATTCGGAGATATTTCTGATGATCGGTGATACCGTGAAACTACAGTAAAAGCTAAGTTAGTGTTATTATTATTTAGTATATATATATTATATTTTATATAAATTTCTTTGAGTTAATACAAAGAGTTATGTACTAGCTCAATAGTGTACAATACTACTAGAGCTCTTTATTATATAAACCTTAGATATTCAGAGAAAAGTTCCATATTTCATCTAAAACACTTTATTGACAGACCATTGTTTTTGCCTATTTCAAATAAATATACATTTTATGATATCCAAAATATCACAAATATTGCTGAAGAGGCTTCATCAGTGTATAAGTTTTTACAGTACAGCTAGAAAATCTAAATTCATCCGATATTCATTTAATTTATACATATTTCTTCTTTACTTTAATTCAAAGGGACACCTTACTTAACTCTGTTTATATATATATATATATATATATATATATATATATATATATATATATATATATATATATATATATATATATATATATATATATATATATATATAAAGGTTCATGGGATGTTATGTTCATCACATCTGTTCATCACACAGTGACAAAATGGATACTTGAGCGAATTTTCCGGATGATGAAATCGGTGACTGTCGAATTCCGTTTTTCGAACTGTCTTTATTTCGTGAGTCGCCGAAGATTTGTAATGGATTATAAGGGACCTTTCTAAATAGTAACGGTCAATGAAACCATAGTATATCTCTGGAATATCAACGTATAGTTCTTAATATATATATATATATATATATATATATATATATATATATATATATATATATATATATATATATATATATATATATATATATATATATATATATATATATATATCGGAAAACATACGAAACAAAGAATAACAAACGCAAGAAATCGAAAAATGAAAGTAAATGGAAAAGAAAGACAATAAGACAGCAAAGAAAAAGAAGCAAAGGAAGAAGAAGAAGAAGAAGAAGAAGAAGAAGAAGAAGAAGAAGAAGAAGAAGAAGAAGAATGAAAGAAGATGAAAATTGAAAGATGAAGACTGAAACAAGGGGGAAGAAGAAGAAGAAGAAGAAGAAGAAGAAGAAGAAGAAGAAGAAGAAGAAGAAGAATGTACCTGTAAACAGATAAAAAAGAAGCAAAAGAAAAAAGAAAACGTCTCTAAAGAAGCCAACGATGTCGAAGGTAATTAAAGAGAGCTCAAAATCACCGCAACCCAATCGTTGTGCCTGCCAGCAATTGACCCTCCGAAATTCTGACTGGCCTTCTACCAGACTAAACAACTCTATGCAACCTACAACTCTCTATTTTCGACATTCCGACTTTCAATCGAAACTCCGATTGGTAGTAATAATGGCCACAGATTTGAAACAAGTAGTCACACTATGAACCATTGGCTGGTTGCTAGTAATGTTATACTTGAGGTTTTACTACTAATATGTTCAGTGGTCATTGACTGCCATTTCAAAGGGTCAAAGCTTTGACATGATCATGTTTCCGATTAATTATTCTGACTTCAAAGAAAGATATAATTGGCACCGCGAAATGTGTAGCAAGTTAGGCTAGCAATCTATGTTTTGAGTGAATTTGATTCTGACTGACCCTTCGCCTTTTGGCTAGGAGTAAAGTGTAGGATGGCCCCTAGGGTAAATCTGCTATGGTAGAAATGATTATAGCGTAATGTAGGATAGACAGGGGATGAGGAACGACATTTGATGGCCTTGTTTCTTTACTTGTTAAATTGTATTTTTTACCTAATAGCAAATAGGTGTAGCATCTGTTATGATACTACACTTCATCTTTTTTGTCCTCGTTGGTCAGAGAAGGAGAAATCTTCCAGGGGGAAGCAATGTTAATTTTTATCCCAATCCAGAGTGTCTCCTTTTGGGGAGCTGGATTTTCCCGCATAGAAAACGACCTGGTAACTAACTTTGCCCTGGTGGAGAGGCAAGATGCATTGAGACTGGGTGAGTCATACATATGTTTGAATTAATATATCAGCTCGGTACACAGAGGAGTACTAGTGAGTTCGATTATAACCGATATTTTTTTTATCTTGATTGAAAAATAGATAAAAATAGGAGTCCAAATAATACACGGGTCGTCTAAATAAAGGATCTCTTCCCCCGCTTCTCTCTTTCTCTCTCTCTCTCTCTCTCTCTCTCTCTGATTTGATGGATGACGTCATCATTTTGTAATGTTTCGATTGTGCACGGTTATCTTAATCTTTTTCTTATTGATGACAGCATCCTTTAACGACGTCATCTTCTATATGGTAATTTCTTTAAGAGTTAATATTTTAATTGTAGTTCCTATTTGATTTCCTCTAATACTCACATGGCTCGGAAGCCAGGCCAGAACTACCACTCTTTCTGCAGTGCCCATCAGACACTGACACCGTTCCAATATTTCATGTGTATAAGGATGAGTTAGATTTTCTCCTCTCAATCTTTGTCAGGCTAGACCACGAGTCTGAGAAGATTCTGAGAAGATAATTTTAGCGCCATTTTTATGCCTTGCAATTCAGCTGCATAAATGGAAGCATTATTTGGTAGCCTAGTTCGTTTATGGGTGTGTATGTTGGTTGCTTCTACACCTATTTCACTCAAGACTGTTTATTTATCTATATAAAGAGAGGGGGTTCAGTGAATGCAGTAAATAAAATGAGATTTAAACACAGCTCGGCTGATTCCATAATCCACATGCGAATCCAGTATGCCAATAGAACTCCTTTTAATCGAATTATATTCGAAAAATAAAAAATAAGAAAGAAATTTTTTAAAAATGCGTTTGAAAACTGTTAGATTCTTATATTATTCTTACTTTTCTCTTTTTTCTCTTTTTTTTTCTTAGTTTTATTTTTCCTTTCCGTTAAGATTGAATTTCTTTTGTTTTTGTGATTTTTTTCCGCTACACCATATCCTTCCGGTAAAACTATGAAAGAAATATCAGGATGAACAACAAGTGTCATGAAAAATAAAATGAATAAAATGAAAGAAGTAAAATAAAACGAATATTTAAAACAAAAAAAAAACAATAGGTCAATTGAGTCTTTGAAGGAACATGAAATCTGCTCTACTTTTTAAACGTTTGTGTTTAATTGCGAGCTACGAGCTTAATTGATGATAAGTATTGATTTTTGTTTAGTTTTCCAGAAGAAAAAAACATATGTCGATTTGTGTCTTTCTAATGCACTCTGATTATTATATTACAAACTAGCGGACCCGTTCCTAACCGTTGCCCGGGATAGTAGAGTAATTTAAGAAACTCCTGATCCCAAACTTTGAACTATTGAATTTATCCTGTGTATGTAGACCAGTGCGAAGGCATACACATATATATATAAATTTAAAACACTAACCATAAAAATAAAAAAACAAATTTTAAGTATGAAATTTGCAAATCGCATAGCTTTGTTTTGCAATTGATTAAAGGCGCCAATGGCGAGTAATTAATCATTTTGGAATCATTGTACGTTATTTATGTATAGAAAAAAAGTAAATGCAATGTAGATATAAATAAAACTTAAGGCTTCTATTCTCAATTTTTATAACACTGACCCACCAATGCTTTTAAATGAACGACCTATCTTTCGAAACTTCGAGCATGCCAATGCGTCTTCGTTCTACAACCAGAATTTGAATTCATAACCGTCAAGAACACTTCCGCGGATAACAGCCATTACAAGGACATTCTATCAAAAAACAAAAAAAAAGTTTGTTTATTTTTATTTTTTGAAAACATGGCACAATACTGGGTAACTCTGATGATAGAATATTATTCCGAAATTAATAAGATTAAAGTAAAAATAAAAATACTACTAATAATAATAATAAATTAATCTTGAATAAATAAAGGCTTCTATTTTCAATTTTAATAATACTGACCTACCAATGCTTTTAAATGAACGACCTATCTTTTAAAACTTACTTAATTTCCTAAATCTATTACTATATCAAAGATCAGTTAATCCACGCTTTTTTGCCTACGTAGATTTTTTTGCGGGGGAGGGGCTTTGGTTTTAAAGAACAATATGGCAAAGGATAAAATGGCTGACGAGGGTAAAAATGAACCGAAATGTATAATGGTGGATTTTGATTTTGCAAAGAAATACATTTTCGAGATAATAGATATACTTGCTCGGTTGCGTTGTGTTCCAGATGGAGGTTATGTTTTTAATGTACAATTTAAGAAAACCAAACAAAATGGCTGATTTGTGAGCAACTGGACCGGAATGCATTCTGGTGGAATTTAATTTCGTAATGAAATTAATCTTGTTAGAAGAAGATTCAGTTATTTGTTTGGCTTGACGCAGTTTATTTGCATGTGTATATGTGTGTTTTTGTTTGTGGGGTTGTTTGGTTTATCCGGATTGCAACCGCAGAAATAATTTGACGTGAAAATAGACGAAAAAAAAAACGCTTCTCACCCAAAATGCTAATTTTCTATCCACGATGTAAGAAATATGTGTGAACAGAACTCTGATTAGTAATAATAATATGAAAACAGTCATGTAATGAGAAAACACTAATAATGAGATGTCATTTTGTAATTCAATATGCAAATTAGGTGGGTCTAATACGTATATCGCGTGGACATGCTGAGTATATCAGAAATCTGAAGTTATTGTATTCTGTATATGAATAAACGACTCGACGTGCAACTTCTTCGATCGATTCATTCATTTTGTGTGAATCAGATGAATCTATTGTTGGCATTGGTTTCCCTGATATTTTTCTAGTCAGAATTATTTCTAGAAGGGCATCGGGTACTTATAGGAAATACTACGTGATGGTTGTCAACATGCTAAATAAATGTGTTTCTGTGGACCGAACAAAAGTCAAACTTGACACACTTAGGTTCTCAGTCCGGGTCGTTAACCACTTAGCCACCGTCACCTTCCTACGATCGGTTACTCACAGTCAAAAAAAAATGCAACAATGCTCACATACCAATACATTTGGACAAATTTGGCATTAATATCTATTTATGAATAAAAAAGAAAACGGGATGTACAAATAGACAGTCCAATTTCGAATAGATACGGGTAGATCACAGTTAAAGAAAATACACGCAGGTAACACGCCTACTAATGTAGAAACATGCAGGTAGACCGCAGCTAAAGAAAATACAAGCAGGTAGAACGCCTACTAGTACAGAAACATGCAGGTAAACCGCAGCTAAAAACATACACGCAGGTAGACCACCTACTAATGTAGAAACATGCAGGTAGACCGCAGCTAAAAACATACACGCAGGTAGACCACCTACTAATGTAGAAACATGCAGGTAGACCGCAGCTAAAAACATACACGCAGGTAGACCACCTACTAATGTAGAAACATGCAGGTAGACCGCAGCTAAAAACATACACGCAGGTAGACCACCTACTAATGTAGAAACATGCAGGTAAACCGCAGCTAAAAACATACACGCAGGTAGACCGCCTACTAATGTAGAAACATGCAGGTAGACCGCAGCTAAAAACATACACGCAGGTAGACCACCTACTAATGTAGAAACATGCAGGTAGACCGCAGCTAAAGAAAGTACATGCAGGTAGACCGCCTACTAATGCAGAAACATGCAGGTAGACCGCAGCTAAAGAAAACACACGCAGGTAGACCGCCTACTAATGCAGAAACATGCAGGTAGACCGCAGCTAAAAAAATACACGCAAGTAGAACGCCTACTAATGTAGAAACATGCAGGTAGACCGCAGCTAAAATAAATACACGCAGGTAGACCGCCTACTAATGTAGAAACATGCAGGTAGACCGCAGCTAAAGAAAGTACATGCAGGTAGACCGCCTACTAATGCAGAAACATGCAGGTAGACCGCAGCTAAAAAAATACACGCAAGTAGAACGCCTACTAATGTAGAAACATGCAGGTAGACCGCAGCTAAAATAAATACACGCAGGTAGACCACCTACTAATGTAGAAACATGCAGGTAGACCGCAGCTAAAGAAAGTACATGCAGGTAGACCGCCTACTAATGCAGAAACATGCAGGTAACCCGCAGCTAAAGAAAACACACGCAGGTAGACCGCTTACTAATGCAGAAACATGCAGGTAACCCGCAGCTAAAGAAAACACACGCAGGTAGACCGCCTACTAATGCAGAAACATGCAGGTAGACCGCAGCTAAAAAAATACACGCAAGTAGAACGCCTACTAATGTAGAAACATGCAGGTAGACCGCAGCTAAAATAAATACACGCAGGTAGACCGCCTACTAATGTAGAAACATGCAGGTAGACCGCAGCTAAACAAATACACGCAGGTAGACCGCCTACTAATGTAGGAACACACAAGTAGTACCAAATAATCTAAAAAAATATTTTTGATGATTCAAAATGTATTGCTGCTTAATCCATAAGTTATAACAATAAAAAGAAAGGAATAAAAAGAATTGCGCGAACATGAATAAAACTCATGAGTTTTGCCTGTCAATCAACCACTTAAAATTAAACACCCTTACTGTCAAGACCAAAGCACTGACTGAGTTTTTCAAAGTTAATTCCTGGCACCTTGAAACTACGAGCGCAAGCGGAGCCGTTCGAAAAAAGAAGACGAAAAAATGGAGGATTGCTGATAGGATGCTGAATGACGTCACATTCGTAGCAGGGAATTCCGTACGCGTGAATATGTTGGATACGTCGCTTCATCGATCTCACCTTCTTTCAAAAACATAGCGACGAAAAAAACAAGTCATATAACGACTACTACTAATAATAATACTTGTACTATTACTACTACTACTACTACTACTACTACTACTACTACTACTACTACTACTACTACTACTAATAATAATAATAATAATAATAATAATAATAATAATTTATCGAAAATAAGCAAAAAAGAAAATAATATTATTAATGCAGATTAGTATCTGTCTGTCGTAAGCTTAAACTATAGTATTACTTATATTAGTGTAGTATTGTATATATATATATATATATATATATATATATATATATATTTCTAATAGAGATTAAATATCTGAAGTCGAAACTATATTATTACTTCTATGTCTGAAGCCATAATTATACTATTACTGTGCTATAATGCTCAATTCAGTTTAGTGTACTTTTTCAGACCTGTGTACTATCTTTTAATGCTCAATCCAGGGGGTGTAGTGTAGTATCTGTTCTGTTGTTATGATAGCACCTCTTCAGCATTATCGCCCCCTTTTAGGGGTAGGGATTAGTGTAGTATATGTTCTGTTGTCATAAGACCATCCATTTTTCGTGCGGTAGTTAGCATATGTTTGTTGATTATGAGACAATCATCCCAGGTATTACCTACTCATTTTGTGGTAGTATAGTATATATTTAGTTGTTATGATACCATCCTCACAGAAATTACCTCATCCTTTGTGGGGTAGTGTAGTATATGTGCGTTCGTCATGATGCCGTCCGCCCAAGAATTATCTCATCGTTTGGGGAGCAGTGTCGCATATGTTCGGTCTACATATATACTATCAAAAATATGCGATTGAGGAAAGCGTATTGTTTTTATAGTAATAGCAGCAAAATTCGCTACTTGGAACACTTGAAACATCAAATTAAAATAATAAACATTTTATTCATAACTGTGTTGTAAATACGAAAGAAAATCTTTCTCATTAATTCATATACATAGTTGAACATTAGATACAAATGTATTTATCTTTTAACTGGGACCGTAAAGAAATGAATAGATAGACACAATTAGCAATTTGCCTCTTCACTTAAATATATCTCATCTTGTTTAAAATCAAGTCATTTCCTCTAAAGAAAGGAACATTTGAACACAAATGCTAAATATAAGTCCAGGAAATAAAAGAAATGGCGCGAATAAGAACTATTTGTTATCGAAATAGTCGTTGAATAAAAAACCCACAGCAAATAATAGTTAATTAGGAAAATCTCACTTTTCTAAACCAATATGCACATTAGTTAAGCTTGTGACTGATATCGCATATATATATATATATATATATATATATATATATATATATATATATATATATATAAACTGTATATAAAAAAGATGGTGCGTCTATTGTGTAAGGTTGAATAAACTTGAAATACGTCGTTTTGACTTTACCGTTAGTGCGAGAAATGGACCCAACTTTCGCTTTTATTCATTTAAGTTATTATTATTTGTAGTAGTAGTAGTAGAAGAAGAAGAAGAAGAAGAAGAAGAAGAAGAAGAAGAAGAAGAAGAAGAAGAAAAATACTATAATCTGAC
>OY744539.1:885000-917500 GCA_963556195.1 Sepiola atlantica | reverse complement strand
TTGGACAATCAGTGGTTCTTAGATATTCCAGTACACTCTGTTTCATTCCATTATTATAGTAACTCATTTGGTGTTCTTGCATCAGTGATTTCTCGTTGATTATTATTATTATTATTAGTAGTAGTAGTAGTAGTAGTAGTAGTAATAGTAGAAGTAGTAGTGCTGTATTATTAGTAGTATTTGTATTTTACGTCTATCCTGCTAAAGCGGTTCGCGCGTAAATTATCCATCCAGATTTGGTTGATTGGGTTATTATACACTGGCCAATGTATCGCCCATCTGTCACCAATTAGTATTTGACATATTAAAAAAAATCTAAATATGCTCTGTCCTCAGTGTTCACTCGGTCGTTGTGTTAAGTATGTAGTAGGCAGGGTTAACCGGACAGGATCGGGGTTTGGCTTACAAGGCAATCCTAGTCACCACAGCGTAACAATAGAAACGCAAATATAGAGTAATCAGCCACCAGTGTCTTCCAAGAAACACATATATAAACAAATATATACATAAATATATATATAGAGAGAGAGAAGTAGAGAGAAAAAGATATAAATATATACGCTTACATACATACTCAAATTGATAAAGCCTATAGATTTTCTATCCGTGCATAGCCATCTGGATAAATCCACATAAATATACATATACAACCCAAACACACACACACACATACACATACATATATACATATATATAAAAACAAATATATATATATTTATATATATATATATACACACAATCAAACACACACATACTGTATATGTTCTATATATATATATAAACATATAAATATAAATACACACGCATATATATACAACATTAGACGTATAAGCACAGTAACATACTTCATACATATGTATTCTATACGTAAATATGTACACCTGAGTTAACATATATATATATATATATATATATATATATATATATATATATATATATATATTTATATATATATATATATATTTATATATATATATATTTATAAATATATATACAATTATTCAATGACAGCTGTTTCATCATAATCAGTGTTGTTATTAGACACTGAAACTATATTCACGCCGATACTCGAAACCCGATACACCCCTCCCATATATATATATATATATATATATATATATATATATATATATATATATATATATATATATACATAAAATATATGTGTGCGTGTAGAGAGAGAGAGAGAGGGGGGAGAGAAGAAGATACACGCATATACACGTTTGCTTAAGTATATTATCTTGTTCACTTCTTTAACGAACAAGTATTGTTATTAACTCTAAAAACGAGTGAACACGCATTGGGAGCTCAATACTATTGTCCTTTTACCAGCGTAAGCTAAGCACTGTGCACACAATATTAAGGAAATTATTTCATATATACATATATACACGACGACGAGGAATGTCCTGCGACTGAATATATATATATATATATATATATATATATATATATATATATATATATATATATCCTCATGCACACATCAACTGTGGCATAATATATATATATATATATATATATATATATATATATATATATATATATATATATATATATATATATATATATATACTTATACGTATATATTGTGTACATATATTTTCATGCGTACACGTTTATATGATTTAATATTTTGAGCATGTCTTTAAATTTTACGTGCAACTAGTTTCGCTCGAGTACCCCTTTTTTGGAAAAAATGGATGACAAAAAGACGAAAAGAAATTAAACATATATATATATATATAAAACGCATATATATATATATATATATATATATATATATATATATATATAACACGCATATGTATATATATTTACATGTGTGTATAAATAGTCTTGTTTTTGAAGAAGAATTATAATCGACGTTCAAATTAAAAAGAAAGGCTTCAATAACCAACAGTTGGATACACTACCTGGTCGAAGTATTTTACCACCCTTTTTTGACCAAGCGGTAAGTTGTCATTTACACAGTCTTCAAGACGTTGTCGTTGTAATTTTGTACTCGTTTGTTTGCATATTTGGTGTTCTTTTTAATGTTTTGTTTCTTTCTATTTCATGAAGTAATTACTAAAACTAGTAACCAGATGTTCCCTTAAGTCGCATATATTTGCTAGTACATATAATGTCAGGGTTAAGTTTGCTAATCAACAGCTGATTTTGACAATTCCTTGTTGGCGTACGCTACCCGACCCTCTTCCTCCTAAAGGGGAATAATGCCTAGGACGATGATCTCATGACAACAGAACAGATACTACACTACCCCTTCTTCCCCCATCTCCCCAAAAAGTAGATGGTAATGCCCGGGAGGATGGTCTCATGACAACGGAACATATACTACACTCCATCCCCTGAATTGAGAATCGAAAGACCGTACAATAGTACATTAATTAAAGTAATAGTATAGTTCTGACTTCAGACAGACAGATACAAATCTTTATTCATAATAAATATTATTTTATTGTTTTGTTGTTAATTTTCGAAAACTAACTGTTTAATTGTCAATTATATTAAATTAGACAACAATTCAAATGGCTTATATTAATTTAATAATTTATTATTTTAATTATATTGTTATAAGGTACTATATGAAAGGATCGGTTTCGTTCCGATGCCAGGAAGTTGATTTTCTATGTACCATATATATATATATATATATATATACAATATCAGGAAATTATTTTATATACACATATATACACGACAAACAGGATTGTCCTGCAAGTTAATATATATATATATATATATATATATATATATATATATATATAATCCACAAACAGATGTTTCGTAATCTACAGCTCATCACTGTGACTAGACGTAGAAAGTGTATTCACGCTGATATTTGAAACCCGAATGCCCGGTGACACGCATAAGCGCCACTAAATATCGCCATTGACAGTCAATTCAAGTCTAACGCTATGTATGTACTTTCTCTGTTTACATATATTTTAATACGCTAGTTCAGCAATGTTTGTTTCCATGAGACTTTTCTCCTATATATTTTAATCACACAAAATACAAGCTAAAATATTCATCAGTTTTGAGATGAAGTTATTTAAAAAAAAATTTAGTTTAATTATTCGAATTAGCCGTAATTTGTAATTAACTCACCAAGTGACCCGTCTCTTACTAAGCATCTATCTATCACGTTCACCCTCTCTCATTTTACGTTGTTCTACCCTCTCTTTTATTTTATGCGGCATCTATCACTCTCGCTTCTCTTTCCTCTTCTCTCCCCTTCTCTCTCTCTCTCTCCCTCTCTCTCTCTCTCTCTCTCTCTCTCTCTCTCTCTCTCTCTCTCTCTCTCTGTAAACAAAAGAAATAATATGTATTATCTTGATAATTCGAACTATTGTTCCAATCTTGGATGTTATTCACAAAACGTTTCGGCCGATATAACCTCCTACCGCACTGACCTGTGGCGCAACGGATATAAGCCATAATCATTTCGAAGTGACAGTCTCATAGAGGTTGATGGTTCAATCCTCAGTAGGGGCCATACTAAGAATGCAATTATAAATTACTTTAAACTTCTACCCTGTCATGACTGAGAGAACGAGAGCAAGCTACCCCCGTTTATTAAATAAAAGGTTCTGTTCAAAATTCCGTATAGATTCCCGAGTTCGACATAAAGATTCTCGAGTTTGACAAGACGCACCTGAAGGAGGTCGGAGGTTACATCGACCGAAACGTTGTGAGAATAACATCCAAGATGAAGAAGAGTAATTCGAAGAATCCAAAATGCAAATTATTAATCGTCATCTCAAAACAAAACATAAAAGGGGGTATAAGCACAAATAGTAATGCTATTTAACCCGCAATTGAAGAGGGAACAAGAGAAAGATAGACAGGGGAATATATCGCGAACAGAAATAGGATTATTTTGTAAGGTTTTTTTTTCTTTCTTTTATATTTAACTTACTTTACAAACTCACTATTTCCGGATTCAAATAATCTCACCCAAGATCAATGAATGACACTACGGATCACATATTTTTCAAGTATATATATATATATATATATATATATATATATATATATATATATATCTTCCTAATAGAAGTGGGCGCCCTAAGCAGTCGGTAATGGTAAATGTTGTGGACAGGTTTAGGGGTACCAACAATGAAATAAAAGAACAACAGGTTTAGAGATAATAATAACAAATTGTATTGAACAGAGAAATTATACACAAGTCAGTGTTGGCAGTGCTAGTGCCTAAATGTGCCTCCCAATGTTCTCCCGGCAAAAGCCGGTATTTATGGTAGCCGGTTGCTACCATTTAGTTATTATTAAAGGGTAGGTAGATTCACCCACAACAGTACACAAATATAAGCATTATATTTTCCCTTAAAACGTAGCGATGATACAGCGAAACAGCTGTCTGTCGATGAATATTATGTGTATTAATATATATGTGTGTGTGGGTGTGTGTGTGTGTGTGTGTGTGTGTGTGTGTGCGTTTGTGTGCGTTTGTGTGCGTGTGCGTGTGCGTGTGTGTGCGGAGCTCTCTGGTAGGTGAAATTGCAAACTGACACCAGCTTATAAGGTATTGTTCTTAGTGTAAACAAATGAAGCTCTCAGGCAATTCACAAAGTTTAGCATTGAGATTTCGCTTACTCTCAGCAGATTCCGGATTATAGCCAAGTGGTTAGAAGCGCCGACTTTCGTTCAGACGGTTCAGTTTCGATCTCGGATTGAGACACACTGAAGAGCTGTGATACAGCGAAACAGTCTGTGGATAACTGTTGATTATATACATATATATATATATATATATATATATATATATATATATGTATATATAAAACGAAAGAGACTGTTGATTATATATATATGTATATATATATATATATATATATATATATATAACGTAAGAGATGGGTCACATGGTTAATTAAAAGAATTAAACTAAAAGTTTTTTTTAACAACTTCATCTCAAAACTGATTAATATTTTAGCTTGTTTTGATTTTAATAAAATAATATACGCATCCAACAAATGGTTTCTGAAGGCATTTTGCCTCTTTCTTTAGGTTTTAAATTCTAAAATGCTTTAAAAAAAATGAACCTTCCTAAACTTATATCTACTTGCGAGCCATTCGCGTTTTTTTTAGTTCAGATTTAAAGAGAAATTTTCACCGATAGTCCACACAACATCCGGACGCCAATCTTTCATCACCACCAGGAAGGATTCTTATGTATACATGAAAAAAAAAATAATGTTAATACCTTACATTTGTTTAAAGATCTGATGATGCTCGTTATATCGAGTGAAATATTAGTAAAAAAAAAGATTAAATGAAAATATTGTTTTGTTTTGATTTTAATAAAATAATATACGCATCTAAAAAATGGGTTCTGAAGGCATTTTGCCTCTTTCTTTACGTTTTAAATTCTAAATGCTTAAAAAATTAACTTTCACAAATTATATATATATATATATATATATATATATATATATATATATATATATATATATATATAGCTGTCTTATATACGAATATGTATACGTGTAAAGGAATATATATCTAATGCATACATATCCTTTTTCATGCACTATATTTATATATACAGGGTGGCCCAGAAATTCGTACGACTTTTCCTTATTGATGTTTACAAAATGTCGCACAGACTTCTGGACCACCTTATTATATATATATATATAAATATATATATATATATATATATATATATATATATATATATATATATATATATATATATATATATATATAGAGAGAGAGAGAGAGAGAGAGAGAGAGAGAGAGATATATATATATGTATATATTGATATATATATATAATTATATTGATATATATATATAAATATATTGATATATATATAAATATATTGATATATACATATATTGATATATATATATATATTGATATATATATTGATATATATATTGATATATATATATTGATATATATATATTGATATATGTCTATATATATTGATATATATATATTGATATATGTCTATATATATTGATATATACATATATTAATATATATATATTGATATATATATATATATAAATATATATGTATATATATACATATTGATATATATATATATATATATATATATATATATATATATATATATATATACTGAGATATATATATGTATATATTGAGATAGATATATATCTATATATATAAATATATCTATATATATATATTGAGATATATATATATATATATATATATATATTGATATATATATATTGAGATATAGATATATATATATTGAGATATATATATATATATATTGAGATATATATATATATATATATATATATATATATATATGTTGAGATATATATATATATTGAGATATATATATATTGATATATATATATATATATATATATATTGAGATATATATATATGGATGTATATATATATATATATATATATATATATATATACATATATATGGATGTATATATATATATATATATATATATATATATATATATATATATATATATATATATATAAGCAGGAAGACCTGATATTACTCGGGATTTAATGAGAAACGCTATGTCCTTTTTCACGATCTTCATAATATATTTATTTCATTTCTTTTACGCCCCCCCCCTCTTTCCCCCCTAATATAGTCGGAAGAAACTGAAATTTTGACAAAATCATTGAATTAGTGTCTGATACATACGGTTTTTTCATTGTAATCGGATACACGTATTTTAAGGTTTAAGGAGGTTCTACCCCCCCCCCCCCGAAGCTCTCTTAGAGCGGGATAGATATTCGGCACATTGAAAGGCACTTTAAGATTCGGGATCACTTCCGTTGTCTTCCTACGGAACATTGTATACATAGGATTTAAATTACATCAAAATATAATATAGTTAAAGGTTTAAGAGTTTCGTCTCCCCAAACTTTTTTAGTGGCGCATTTAGAGGTTGGGAACACTCCCATTGTCTCCCTTGGAATTTATTACAGATAAATTCATTTTTAGTTTCATGTAGATTTTCTAACCTTTCTTACTATAGGAAACACACACACACACACACACATATATATATATATATATATATATATATATATATATATATATATATATATATATATATATATACATATCGTTTAGCGTCACTTCTTCCTGCTCTTTATTTTCTCTAATATTATTATTCTCTTCAAACTTTGGAATTTCTGATCCGAAAGAGCTCTAAAGAGGTTCTTGTCAATTGTTTTCAAGAATATATATGGAAAATTAAAAAAATTATAATAAAAATATCATTTATGTATGCAACACCGTTTCGTCTTTATTTCAAGACTTCCTCGAGCTGATTGATTTGAAGAAATAAGACACAAGTACAAATATTTGAAAAAGTTTGGTCCGTTTGTGACGTGAAAAGTATGATTTTGTTCTTTTTTGAGAACGAAACATAGCCTTTAGGATTTAATATGTGTGCCCCTCTATGAAATAGAATGAGTGTTTGTTTGTTTTTGTTTTTTTTTGTTTCAAATGAAAACATAGTCGTTAGAATTTTTAAAATGTAGTACGACATATGACGTGAAAGGAATAGTTTTATTCTTCTTTTTTTTTAGCAAAACGTAGCCGTTTTATTTATCTTCCTCCCACATGGTAAGATGTGACACAAGGTCGGGAAAGTGGGATTTGAAAAGCCAGCGCCCGAGAAGGTGAGCAGTCTGGCCTACAAAAAATGCCTGGGCATCCCCGTCGGCATTCCCTGGTAGGGGCGCCTCAGGCAGTAAGCGATAAACTTACTCCACCCCAAAGAGAGGAAGACAAAGCCTGGGAGGGTTGACCTCCTATAACTGCCCAGGACGGACAACCGATAGACCGGCGTAAATCCAGACCCGAAGGCCCGGACAATACCGGTTTATTAGGCTGGGTAAAAACCCCTTTGGTGATGTAGTTTGTATTGTCAGAATTCCTAGTTAAATTAGAGTGTTGGAAATTATTGTATTATTGGCATGGGTTAGTAAGAGAAAATGTGTATTTATGAGACAAGTATCTGATGTATGAGATTTTGGGGTATTGTTTTTGGAAAATATTTGCAGAGCTTTTTTCTTTGCATTTGATATGAAATATGTAGGGTATTGCAACACTCTGAGTAGAGTACTAGCCTGTCTATTCTTAGAATTCCTAATATCTGGCCTATTCAAATTTAGATTACCTCAAAGTACTGAATAGTTTAGATATATTGGCAACATTCTAATTATTTTACTCGAAGACACACAAATTGAAAATCTCAAAATCAAATTAAACCCTCCATAAGGTTTACCTGTGAAACAAAAATAACTCGATATAATTTCTAGACACACTTATAATAAAATCTAACTATAATCTATCCTTTAAAGTATATATATATATATATATATATATAAGTATAAATTTTTATTTATACAAACATTATAGGTAATCCGATACTAATTCATAAGAAATAGAAAATGCTAGATTCCTAAAATAGTTATTTAGGATAGAAAATTCTTCAAATCCATCCATTCCTGAAAAATCCTTGGTCTGATGAGGTTGACTTTCTTGAAAAGTGCAACCGAAACATGTATGCACATATGTAACCAATAATGTTTGTATAAATAAAAATTTATACTTATAAACAGCTCTACTTGGTATTGAGCACTTTTTATAAACACTTGAGTTTCTACGGATTTACATTTACATAAACTAATACAATACATGTACGATATATATATATATATATATATATATATATATATATATATATATATATATATATATATATATAGGTGATTAGAAAATTATGTATTTGACTTCAGTTTTGTTCACAAAATATTTATTCTGGTTAGAAATATTGTTAGACTGCAGGAATTTTCTGCTCCTGACTTAAACAGATCCAACCGCTTACAAACATAATAAACAAAATATTCTACATAGCTCTGCATGTTACCTACTTCAGATAAACAATTATATTTTTAAATAAATATTAGCCTATTTATTTTTCTACAGTTCCGTGAATATCATTAACGTAGTAAACTTTTGACTTATAACACCTTATTATAATTTTGTCTTCAGACAATTTTACAAGCGGCTTTTTTTTAATTCGTCTATGTTAATTACATTTAAATTTAATTCTAGCATTAAAAATGTTATTTTTTAGTTAAAGCGTTTCTTATCTCATTTAAATTCAGGTGTGCGTAATAAAATTCAACAATTGTTAAAAGAAATTAATTTAAAAAAATAACTTTTCTGTTTATATTCTAGGAACGCAACGTTCTGTATTAATATAATATAACATTGAAATAACGCTCACGTAAGAATAATGGAAGGGGAAAAACAGAATTGCATTAACAAACATAACCACGCACACTCTTCTCCTTGTATCTTAGCAGTTTACTTTTCTTAACATTTTTATACAAATACAATATATTATTTATCTAAAGGTAATTTATAGAAGGCAATACAATTAAGAAGTGTAACGCATAAACACAAACTTTTATCTATTTACATCATATGATATCTTACTTGCCCCAGTATGATCTGATGAAAGTTCCGTATAGTATGATATTTCGGGAATATTTCCTTTCGTCAAGTCTATGTTAAACCTTAGTTAAATCGCGCATATGAAGGCCGTTGCCAGCGGTGCTATTCCGCAAAAAAAGTAAATTGATTTGAAATTTAATTAAAGTAAAAATAAAATTATTTTTCCTAGGACAATAATGGAAAAAGCCTATTTACTTATCTACATAACTAATTCCATCGTTATATGTCTTAATTTACTTCAGTTTGTGTCTTTCCTAGACAATTTTTTTTATTTTAATTAAATTTAAAATCCATTTAATTTATATATATATATATATATATATATATATATATATATATATATATATATATATATATATATAAACACTAAACAATGCTTCAAGCAAACTACATCAATCTCTTATATTATTTATTCCTTTTCGGCATTAAAAGTGTAACAAAAAACAACTGTTTGAAATGTTTATCTACAATTCGTAAGGAGAAGCAAAACATGGTATCAGGCTTTTCTTTTTCTAATATCTTTTGTTATTACATATTTCAGTATCTTACATTATTCAGAGCGTAATATGTTATAGCATTCCATTCAGCAAACTTAATTGAATTCAAACCATGTGTCGCTAATAAATTAACATTAAATACACTATCTTACGTGTGAAACACCTTAATAAAAACTAAGTCAGAATAACATAGTCGCCATTACAGTATTTCTCATAAAAAACGTATTGTATTTAACATTTTTAATCACGTTTGGATAGTTCTAGTATGTTACAACGCTGAAGAAGGCTAACCGCATATATATATATATATATATATATATATATATATATATATATATATATGTATGTATATATACATAATACTTATTATATCATAATTCTTTATATTCTACTGAGCTATAATATATATATATATATATATATATATATATATATATATATATATATATATATATAGAGAGAGAGAGAGAGAGAGAGAGAGAGAGAGAGAGAGAGAGAAAGTAGAGCTATTTTATATGTGGTTTTAAACGTATTTTTAAATGTGGTTTTAAACGTATTTTTTAAACGTATTTTTATTTAGTTTAAAACGCACTTTAAAACGTATATCTGTAAATATTTTGAAATTCTTTAAAATTATTGAAAACTCTATCCTTGGTTTTAGTCGAAATAATTGTTTGCCTTGATTAAAAACGTTTTTTTTTTCACGTGAACATCTATCTTTCATCATTATTTTTCAGAGTAAAATAATTAAAACTTTGTAATTAAAACTTTATATATATATATATATATATATATATATATATATATATATATATATATATATATATATATATAGTCTCGGAAGTTTCTCAACCATTAAAACTATATAAAAAAATATATATATATATATATAAAAAAAAAAAATTTTTAACTTATAGTCTGAAGTCTTCCAGTGGAAAATCACTCATGTAAGTCAATTTATTTTTTACAGTTATTATATTAGTTAGTTTCTAACACTATTTTAAGGGATCATCAGTTGTTTACCATGAAAAACTGTTTCGGGAATTTATATATATATATATATTATAGCTCAGTAGAATATAAAGAATTATGATATAATAAGTATTATGTAACCATGTTTCAAAAATACAATATCACCAAATATGTACGGGTATTTCCGAAATTATTGAAAATAATTATACCTCTTCAGCACAAAAGAACTCACCTTATCACTTCGTTACAGGTCCAGGTAACAATTTAATAATTAAATGATTACAAACACATGAAACAAAAATACCCATCAACATCTAGAAATATTATTTTCTCATTTTCTCATTTTTTTTCCTTTTTTTATGGCTAGTTATAATAAATGGATTTCAGAGTCAAATGTGTGCATATATTTTTAATACGTAACGATATGTCACTTACGAAGATTAAAACCAAAATACAATTATACTAAACCTCACGTCCAGAATGCTTATTCCAATTTTGATCAAAGTCCATGACATGATTTTATTCTAGAGAACGTCTAAAATGTAATGCTCAATAGGTCTTAAGAAAAGAGTAAAACTCAAAGAATCTTGTTTAATTTTTATCTAATGGCTATGAATAAAAACGCTTAAAAATACATGAAAAACTGACATTTGAGGAATATATATTGACTGATGTCTAAGACTTATTGCTTACATTAAGCAAACATTGCTGTTATTTGAATTTTCGCGTAGAGTTCCCGCGCTCTTTTTACCCGCTTAAAATAAAACTAAATAACATGAAATATCGCTAACATTTTGACCCCAAATTTATAACGATCAGTAAGTTAGGTTAGCAGCGAATCCTGTATATACAAATAAATAAATATGAACGTACTTTACTTTACAGAGGTTCATATATATATATATATATATATATATATATATATATATATATATATATATATATATAGTAAGTTATGAAAATATATTTATGGCAATTAATGTACACACTTATCGAGCACTGTTGAAGTAAATACTGAAAATATATACATAAAAATTATATCTTGTTAGAAAATTTTATGTGGATACAAGAAATAATAATGATAATAAAAATTATATATATATATATATATATATATATAAAATATAATAACACGAAATCACATAATTGTCGATGCAATAATTTATTTCAACCGTTCGGTTTTTTCAAGCATCACTCAGACAATTACATTTTTGAGACTGATAGAAAATTGAATTTCCCTACCACAGTTCCAATACAATCATAGATGGTAGTAGTAGCAACCAATTTGATACATCTTTTATAGAGAGGGGGAAAATTTAAAACTTATATTTAACTATGGCGGGCGAAGGGGAGGGATCTTTAAGTTAATCAACTAAAAACTGCCATGTCAAAATTATGACACATACGACTTGGCGATATCAACCATATAGGCAATTTTACTCACGCGCATACACAAAACTAAATACGCACACATCATATGCACACTCACATACATAATCTCACTCGCACATTATCATAACTAAGCATAATCACATACGCAACTTTTATTCATCTCCAGCCAGAATGCGTCCGGCGAAACTCGTGTTCTCAAATTCGGTTAGAGAAAAGAAAGAAAGAAACAATTAACAGGCACAGAGAATATATAGACAGACCGCGTGTCATAAATTCTCAGTCCGTCTGGGTTGAAATAAGATTACACGCACATACATATATGTATACATACAAATCCATACGCACATACACACACATATATACACATACACACCCACACATATACATATCTATACACACATACATATACACACATATATACATATATATATATATATATACATACATATACATACATGAATACACCTATATATATCTCTGAATCTATTTGAAATATTGACCAAATGCATACGCATGTAGTTGTTCACACATGTAAACATACATACACATACATACACACACACATATATACATATACGCACATATACACACATATACGTACGCACACATACATATATATCCACACACCTACACACAATATTTACATAACACTCTATATTCTTACTGATGTAATATGAGTTCTAAAAATTAGTCTTACCTTATTTATATTTTAGATTAATTTGATAATCTATTATTATAAATATCATGCGGGGGGGGGGGGGGGTTTATCGTACCTAATGTTATTCAATTTGGTATCTTCACCGTTGTAATTCTAGAGGCCCATCGGATTACTAATTCAAGTCTAATAATGTCTATTGGTAATATTTGACATTTATACTTATATTAATTCAAAAACTAGTGTATTACCTGCAGAAAAAATTTTCATACCACTATCTTATTTTAAGTAAATAATAAATATCCGCGTATCCACAAATACTATATATCACCAAGTCAGTAAATCTGTGTCTATCACAGATATTATTATAAAAATATTATGGGGGAGGGGGGGGGGGGGGTTTACCGTAAGTAATGTTATTCAATTTGGTATCTTCACCGTTATAAGTCTAGAGGTCCATCGGATTACCAATTCAAGTCTAATAATGTCTAGTGGTAATATTTGGCATTTATACTTATATTAATTCAATAACCGCAGAATTTTTTTTAAAAACACTATCTTATTTTAAGTAAATAATCTGAATAAATAAATATTTCAAAATACCATTATATACGCATACACACAAATACTATATATCACCAAGTCGGCAATTCTGTGTCTATAGCAGATATTATTATAACTATTATGTTGGTGGTGGGGGGGGGGTTACCTTAAATAATGTTATTTAATTTGGTATCTTCACCGTTATAAGTCTAGAGGTCCATCGGATTACTAGTCGTTGATTATTTTAAATTTATATTTATGTCTGCACTTAGCCATAAGTTCATCTCGTTTATTCAAGAGGTTATTTCGATCATATTTTAGGATTCTTATTTTTTCTTCTAGACATAAGTTGCATCTTTGTCTAAATCCATCTGGAATATTCGAAAAACATAAGATTGACCACGAAATCACCGGGGACCTGTTCTCATTTTTCAGATGCCACCATTGTTTAGCTAACTCCGTTTTGCTCTTGAGTTCTGGGTTATTGAAAGAGTGTTTGTGGTCATAAAAACGTTGTTTCCAGTTTCCCGCGGAGATGCCGATGTAAACCTTTTTATCCCTGTTGTTATCTTCCGGATGAATAGTGGCCTTATAAACCACACACTCAACTTTACAGTTACCGTCCAGTGGGCAGTTATTTTTCACTTGACAATTACATTTATTTACTGTGACCTTATTCTTACTAGGATTGTTAAGTAATTTACGATTATGGGTGCTGATAATTCTGTCCATGTTCTTGGTGCAAGAGTAGCTGATTTTAATGGTTTTTCTATTAAATATCTTCCTAAGTGGATTATTTATGCTAAAATGTTTATCTACCAGGTTCAAGAATACTCTCCCGATGTTGATGTTAGATAGTTGGCAGTAGGGAGGATTGAACCATATTATTTTTCGGCCTCTATTCCTGGATTTATTTTTTTTCTTGGTATATTTGAGTTTTTCATTATATCCGCTTTTCTCTAGCGCTCCATTGTATAAATGCTTATTTGCTTCAAAAATGTCTCTGTTAGCCGAAAGCTTATTTATTCTAGTATTATTCTAGACTTATAACGGTGAAGATACCAAATTGAATAACATTACTTACGGTAAACCCCCCCCCCTCCCCCATAATATTTTTATAATAATATCTGTGATAGACACAGATTTACTGACTTGGTGATATATAGTATTTGTGGATACGCGGATATTTATTATTTACTTAAAATAAGATAGTGGTATGAAAATTTTTTCTGCAGGTAATACACTAGTTTTTGAATTAATATAAGTATAAATGTCAAATATTACCAATAGACATTATTAGACTTGAATTAGTAATCCGATGGGCCTCTAGAATTACAACGGTGAAGATACCAAATTGAATAACATTAGGTACGATAAACCCCCCCCCCCCCCGCATGATATTTATAATAATAGATTATCAAATTAATCTAAAATATAAATAAGGTAAGACTAATTTTTAGAACTCATATTACATCAGTAAGAATATAGAGTGTTATGTAAATATTGTGTGTAGGTGTGTGGATATATATGTATGTGTGCGTACGTATATGTGTGTATATGTGCGTATATGTATATATGTGTGTGTGTATGTATGTGTATGTATGTTTACATGTGTGAACAACTACATGCGTATGCATTTGGTCAATATTTCAAATAGATTCAGAGATATATATAGGTGTATTCATGTATGTATATGTATGTATATATATATATATATATGTATATATGTGTGTATATGTATGTGTGTATAGATATGTATATGTGTGGGTGTGTATGTGTATATATGTGTGTGTATGTGCGTATGGATTTGTATGTATACATATATGTATGTGCGTGTAATCTTATTTCAACCCAGACGGACTGAGAATTTATGACACGCGGTCTGTCTATATATTCTCTGTGCCTGTTAATTGTTTCTTTCTTTCTTTTCTCTAACCGAATTTGAGAACACGAGTTTCGCCGGACGCATTCTGGCTGGAGATGAATAAAAGTTGCGTATGTGATTATGCTTAGTTATGATAATGTGCGAGTGAGATTATGTATGTGAGTGTGCATATGATGTGTGCGTATTTAGTTTTGTGTATGCGCGTGAGTAAAATTGCCTATATGGTTGATATCGCCAAGTCGTATGTGTCATAATTTTGACATGGCAGTTTTTAGTTGATTAACTTAAAGATCCCTCCCCTTCGCCCGCCATAGTTAAATATAAGTTTTAAATTTTCCCCCTCTCTATAAAAGATGTATCAAATTGGTTGCTACTACTACCATCTATGATTGTATTGGAACTGTGGTAGGGAAATTCAATTTTCTATCAGTCTCAAAAATGTAATTGTCTGAGTGATGCTTGAAAAAACCGAACGGTTGAAATAAATTATTGCATCGACAATTATGTGATTTCGTGTTATTATATTTTATTATTGCTCTGTTTACTACATTGAGCTCTCATACCCGGATTTCCTCCTGGAATTATTCCACTATAACACAATATATATATATATATATATATATATATATATATATATATATATATATATATATATTATGCAGGCTATTTTGAATAATACGGAGTTTTCTCTTTTTATTATCTCCATTGTTATCTTCTTGCTGACGCGGCGAGCGACTTTTCTGGTTTGAACATTGGTAGTTTGAACATTATGGCTCCGAACGTTTTTTCTTCGGCCGTCACTCAAGCGCTTTCCATCTGGCGATCGTTATCAGGTGTTGTGTCTTATTTTCTTTTTCGTGCTGTTATCCGTTTTATAGTGTTTTTATTACATATATATATATATATATATATATATATATATATATATATATATATATATATATATATATATATATATATATATATATATATATATTAGAGTATCGTGCCCACGATTGTTTGATGTTTACATGTATATTTATGTGTATATAGGTGTAATCAGAAAACGGAAAATCATTTATTTTCTTTCCTTGTACATTTGCACCGGATATACAACATTTGCACTGGATATACAACAGACAACCCCGCACATAACCTTAATAAGCGACCTCTAGTGGCTTGATTAGAAAATAAATATATTAATATTAATTTTAGTTCGCCGTTTTCAAGAACTCTATTCACACTTCATTGAAGGCTTGAAGAAGTGAACGGTTACCGAAAATTTCTTACAAAATTTCCTAACACAAAAGAAAAACAAAAGAAGAAATTGGGATTTACTTTGCTTATAAAATTGTTTCATAAACTCAGCACGAAACTGTAAGTCACACGTTTATTCATTTATTCATGTTCAGTGTTTATTTATTATTATTTCACAAGCGTACAAGTGGTTTTATATAGAGAAAGATATACTAATATTTTTACTTATACAGATATGTACACAAGTCGCCCTACTGGCATGTCGATGTTGCAATCTTTAGTTATTAAAAACTAAGATCTCGTTAGACGGAAAAGTTCCTACTATAAACACCTCAGTGAAATATCAGACTTTTCTTCCTAAAGAGATCTTAGTTTCTAATAACTAACAATTGTATCATCGACATGCCATGGTAGCGGCTTTTGTACATGTTTGTATAAATAAAACTATTAATAGAAAAGCTCTATTGATTATTGAGCACTATTATATAAGCCCGGGCGAAATATTTTGGATTTTTATTGTGTCGATGTTTCGTAAACCTCGGTTACTATATATATATATATATATATATATATATATATATATATATATATATATATATATATATAGAATTATAAAAAGAAAAAACTATACACACATTAAGGTTGTACACATTATAACTTATTTCGACCCCTTAATTAGGTCTCCTCAGATGTATAAACAACCACGTGGTTTTTTGACGTGGTTGTTTATACATCTGAGGAGACCTAATTAAGGGGTCGAAATAAGTTATAATGTGTACAACCTTAATGTGTGTATAGCTTTTTCTTTTTATAATTCTGTTTTGCTCTGTTTAAATCACATTGAGCTCTGTTATTCAGATTTTCAACACAAAATTGAAATCTACACACTATATATATATATATATATATATATATATATATATATATATATATATATATATATATTTAACTCTCAGAAACGTTTCTGAATACATATTTTGTGAAGATATTTGCGTAGTCGTACTTATATGCAGGATGTATATTCGAGAATTCATATGTGAGTGTATATTCATGTTTACTTGTATGCATATGTTTGTAAGTTTGTAAATATTGATAACCGTTACGCATACATCTCTCTGCACAGCTCCCAACTTAGGATGACCCCCAAAACCTACACCCTATTTCTCAGTAGCCCCTTACGTCTATAGTGACAGTCTACCTGGTTTGGCGTGAACTATGTTAAGAAAAAGTAATTAATCGTAGTAACTAAACTAAAATATGTCAGGACTTACACCCTACGTTCGTATGCAAAAACCCTTTTCAAAAATATATTTCACAATTTAAATAACTTTCTATTCTATTTTCCTATAACTCTAGTATTCTAATTTTATTAGCTTATTTTAAATTGAAAAATAAACTCCATAATTCAATTCATATAAATTGAAAAAAAAACTATACTTACAAAATTAAAAAAATAGAATCTACATAAAAATAGTCAGAAAATCAAAATTTAGAAAATGTCCATTTATTTATTAGGTTATACACGGATGATCATAGAGGCGAGGTAAGAAAAAAATGTAAGTGTTTCAAAAGATAATAGTTTGGAGATGTAACATGAATTATTTTCTTTGGTTGCAGGGTGAATTCTGATCAAATGACGTGCCCCAATTGGGAATATGATTTTATTTGATTTAGCACTCTGTATCAGTTGAATATTTGACCTCATGAGATATCAGTTGTCCTTGGTTTTAATCAAAAATGTTTTCCTGGATAATTATTTTTATATATATATATATATATATATATATATATATATATATATATATATATATATATATATATATATATATATATATATATATATATATATATATATATACATATATATATATATATATATATATTTAAATATATATAAATAAATATATATATATAAATATAAATATATATATAAATATAAATATATATATATAAATAAAAATATAAATATAAATATATATATATAATATAAATAAATATATATATAATTAAATATATATATATAATATAAATAAATATATATATAATTAAATATATATATATATAATTAAATATATATATATAATATATATAAATTTAAATATAAATATATATATATAAATGTATATATAAATATAAATATATATATATAAATATAAATATATATATATATAAATATATATATAAATATAAATATATGTATATATATATATATAAATATATATATAAATATAAATATATGTATATATATATATAAATATATATATAAATATATATATATATATATATATATATATATATAGAGAGAGAGAGAGAGAGAGAGAGAGAGAGAGAGAGAGAGAGAGGGAGAGAGATATGTGCGTGAAGTTAGGTATGTGTATGTTTATATATTTGTATGTACAGGATTGATTCTGAAACTAATTATCAGATCATTATGAATTTTAGGAAAAAATTGCTATGCGTAAGTAGTCGTAATGTGGGCTATATTTAGTTTAATTTAAGTTCATGTAAAGTGGGTATAAAGGGGTTAAACGCTCTTCGTAAAATATGCAGATACATCCGATTATTGTGAAACTTTAACAATGGGTGTTAGACATCAATTAATAAATATAGCCCAAATTTCAGTTTTTTCGGGGTATTTGAAAAGGGTTTCGGGGGCTTAATATTGGCACAACCTCCCATTTGAAAATCTAAATGTTTGAGATGTTGATTGAATTAGATCCATAGTTATTATACACTAATTAAGCAACGCTTCACTGAATTTAGATTTCTTCTTAAGGCTCCTTAAACTTAAGCCTTGAATTTTAGACATTTTCTAGAATGAAAATTATGTAATGGATTTTAATCAAAATTGAAATAAGGATTCTAGACATAAGGTTTAGTGTTATTAAATCTTGATGTTAATATTCGTAAAGGAACAGAAACATGGTTTAAAAAATCTTACCTATCCTGGTTAAAATAAAATGATTTTAAATACCCGTCCCAGGACATATAACATTAATTCCCGGAACAGAACATTGTTTGCACAACTTTTATGCCTTCTTACGAAGATTAAAATCAAGATACTTAATCTTATGTCTAGAATTCTTATTCTAATTTTGGTCAAAATTCATAAAATGATTTTGATTCTAGAAAATGTCTAAAATTTAAGGCTTAAGTTTCAGGGGTCTTAAGAAAAAAATAAAATTCATGGACTAGACATGAGATTCAGTATAATTATATATTGATGTTAATCTTCGTAAAGGGACATAAAAATAGTGAAAAACTATTCTCTTTGGGGAATTAATTTTAACCGTCCAGGGCCGTGTGTCATCTAGTATATATATATATATATATATATATATATATATATATATATATATATATATATATATATATATATATATATATGCGCGTATCTGATGAAAGCGGACCACCGCTTGAAACGCGTTATATAAAATTATATAATTATAAAATAACAACATAATAAATAAATGTTGAAAAAAACATTTTACAAATGTTGGTAGCCTTACTCCTTTATATATATATATATATATATATATATATATATATATAAATGTATATGTAAATAAATTAACAAATATTACAGCTAAATAAGCACTGTCTCAAAATAGAATACAATTTTAGTTTCAAAATATAAACTAATAATAACGCTTCATTTGAATATCGATCACCATACTTATAAATGAAGCCAATAATCTATCGATAGCATTTTATCTTGTGAAAATCATACATCACATCCTTGAATTGACTTTTATAACATGCTTCACAGTCGCGCCTCTCGATGTTTTGATGTTTTTATTTTATTTCCAAAATTTAATTTCTAAAAATTTGTGGCACAGTGAAGTCGACATGTATTTATTTCATATAAATTTGCAAGAAATACGTTCGTCTGCATCGCCAGAAGTTAAATAACGCCACAATTCCATCGACGTAAGAATTTGATTGCATAACCGTGTCTATATCTTATTCTTTTTGTTTGTTTCCAGTTTCTGTCGATTGTTTTTATTTAATATTATTATGTAAAGATTCAATTTTAATTCTATTACATGAAATGAGAGATTTAAATTTCATCAAAAAAACGAAAATGAGAGAGAGATGAAGGACGGGACTTTTTTTCTCAACATGGCCGCTAGTCTGTGTAACCAATAACAGAAGTTATACGCATCTATACACTATTCAAAAGTTATTGTGTTTGTTTGAGTTTTTTCGTACGCAAATAGAAACATGTGATTGGTCGACAAAAATAGGAATAGACAGAGTACACATTACTAAGGCAGTAGTTTTTACAATGTCAATATCCGAGTTCGAATCTAACGTAAGTCAAAAAGAATTTTTTTTTAACGAAATACGTATTTTACAAATTTAAAGAAATTAGCATAACATAATAATATAAAAACAAATTACGTAAATGTTTTAAAACTAAATGACTTTTTTTTGATAGTCCACTAAAAACAGGGTACGCGGCATTGTTCAAAACGAATTATTTTTGCTTAAAAACAATTCCTAATATTTTGGGTGTTTTTTTTTCTATTTCCTTCCCACAGCGGTAAGACGTGACACAAGGTCGGAAAGTGGGATTGAAAAGCCAGCGTCCTAAGGATGAGTACTCTGGCCCACATAAAATGCCTGGGCAGCCCTGTCAGCATTCCACAGTAGGGGCGCCTCAGGCGATTAGCAATAAACTAACCTCTTCTCAAGGAGTGAGAAGGCAAAACCTGAGAGGGTGGACCTCCTAGAACTGCACAGGACAAACCCTAAGACCGGCGGAATCAAGGCCCAATGTCCAAAACGGTAGCGGTCTAAGGGGTGTAGCATCCATCGGAACAGATACTACACTTTGATCTAAGCCAAAAGAATGTTTTTGCTAATAAAAATAATACGTAAATACATCCATCGTAGTTACTTATTTTCTCATACAAATACTAATTACCATATTTTGTCACTAAATTTCACTAAATTTCACAAATAAGTTCCTTCTTACTAGTTATAAAGCGGCAGAAGCTGGATAAAGATGGAAATTAACATATCCAGGTACTGTACCAACATCGCTCAAAGAGTAATTTCAAATAATTAACATTTTTATTTTAGTTTCATTAATTAAAAAAATAATACCAGTGAATGAGTAAAAAAAAATATCCGGCGTAATAGAGAAGATAGTTTCGTATATCATAGAAAAAAGAAACGAAAGGATATTTGTTATATGTTTAGAAATATTACAAAATATTCCATTCAAATGACAAATAGACATTTATTTACCTCCCCAGGAGGTTAGGCACAAGGCCATTTTTATCTTACTCCCACAAGGTAAGATGTGATACAAGGTCGGGAAAGTGGGACTTGAAAAGCCAGCGCCCGAGAAGCTGAGCACTTTGGCCATTAAAAATTGCCTGGGCAGCCCTGTCGGCATTCCCCGGTAGGGGCTCCTCAGGCAGTAAGCAATAAACTTACTCCTCCCCAAAGAGGAGAGGCAAAGTATGGAAGGGTGGACCTCCTAGAACTGCACAGGACAGACCCATAGACCTGCGTAAATCAAGCCCCGAAGGCTAAGACGATACCAGTTTATGGAGTGTAGTATCCATCGGAACAGAAGGCCGAGAAGAGGGAGAGTTCACAATATTCATAGTGAATAATTAAGTTATCTCACGAGAACATCTTCGGTCGAAATATTTCTATCCACGTTGATGCGTACACTAGTCCGAAGAGAAACTAAAAAATAAATAAAGAAAACTTAGCAAAAATTCAGATCAAAATTAAAATGTTGCTCTATGAACAAAGATGCAAAAATAATTATTATTCTAAAGTTAAAACATTAAATTCTTACTGATGACCAAAGAAAAAAAATTATCATTCTAAAGTTAAAACATTACATTTTTACTGATGACCAAAGAAAAATAATTATTATTCTAAAGTTAAAACATTACATTTTTACTGATGACCAAAGAAAAATAATTATCATTCTAAAGTTAAAACATTACATTTTTACTGATGACCAAAGAAAAATAATTATCATTCTAAAGTTAAAACATTGCATTTTTACTGATGACCAAAGAAAAATAATTATCATTCTAAAGTTAAAACATTACATTTTTACTGATGACCAAAGAAAAATAATTATCATTCTAAAGTTAAAACATTACATTTTTACTGATGACCAAAGAAAAATAATTATTATTCTAAAGTTAAAACATTACATTTTTACTGATGACCAAAGAAAAATAATTATTATTCTAAAGTTAAAACATTACATTTTTACTGATGACCAAAGAAAAATAATTATCATTCTAAAGTTAAAACATTACATTTTTACTGATGACCAAAGAAAAATAATTATTATTCTAAAGTTAAAACATTACATTTTTACTGATGACCAAAGAAAAAAAATTATTATTCTAAAGTTAAAACAGTACATTTTTACTGATGACCAAAGAAAAATAATTATTATTCTAAAGTTAAAACATTACATTTTTACTGATGACCAAAGAAAAATAATTATTATTCTAAAGTTAAAACATTAAATTCTTACTGATGACCAAAGAAAAATAATTATCATTCTAAAGTTAAAACATTACATGTTTACTGATGACCAAAGAAAAATAATTATTATTCTAAAGTTAAAACAGTACATTTTTACTGATGACCAAAGAAAAATAATTATTATTCTAAAAATAAAACATTCATTTTTTACTGATGACCAAAAAAAAATTATTATTATTCTAAAGTTAAAACATTACATTTTTACTGATGACCAAAGAAAAATAATTCGGCATTTGTAATATATTGAATGGATTTAGATCAATTCGGGGAGCATGGATTTAGGAAGTAGCTGTCGGGGTTCAAGAGATCAGGATTTATATATGTGGCAACAGATAAAACGGAAGTAGGAATAAGCGAACGTCACGTTGTTAGATATTGAACGGGTAGATAATCTAGGACATAATTTAGTTAAGAATAACAGGAAATGGAACTGCTTAATGGTTAGCAGAGTTCAACTACATGCAATCGAATTGAACACTACTTAGGTTGTGGCTATGTATTAAAAACGGTTATTACGTCACATCGCTAAATGAAAGGGAGCCTGTAGGAAGCACGTAAGGTGTTTGGACGTGTAATCACATGAGCTGACAAGATATAACTAATTTGTTATGCTAATATCTCTCTCCCTCTCTCTCTCTCTCTCAATTTGAGCACTTTCTCCACACTGCTCCCACGCAAAGAGTTTTATTCACATTCTACAATTCATTTGACTTCTTTTCAACGGAAATTTACCACTCGGACAATCTGCATATATTTTTCACGGAATTTTTCTTTTCATTCACTGCGTTTTTTTTTACAAAAATTCCTTTAATAATAATTTTCATTTTTTCAAATATTTGAACTTTGTTTTTTTCGAAAGCCAACTTATCCATCTGTATTTCTCCTCTGATGATAAGATTTCGATCTTTGAAAAGCCTTGGCTTAAGGAAAGAATAATAAACACTAGTTTATTACTGAATACACCTTGCATTGAACAATTGAAATTTGAAATAAATTTGGACAATTCGTCGCATATTTATCACTCTTTTTCTTCTCTCTCTCTCTCTCTCTCTCTCTCTCTCTCTCTATATATATATATATATATATATATATATATATATAAATATATATATATACATGTATATTTACATATATATCAAATATATATTAGATATCAAATCTCTTTATACTAACGTACCTATAGCCAAACGCCTTAGATTTTTCAAAAGTAATCTCATTAAGTCCAAATTATTTAATTATGCCATTGAATAACACAACAATGCCATTTTACTCGTAACGACAATATAGACAAATAAATATTTGGTTTAACCATGGGCTCCCCTCTCAACGAAGTCCTTGTCTATATTTTCCTGGGATGTTTAGAGAACGGCCCCTTCAAATCAATCCTACCACAAAACTCTCACGATGTTGGATACATCAATGATAAACTCCTTATTTATCCACATCATATTAATCTCCCTGGCATAGTCAACAAACTTAATAAAATTGAACACACTATTTCATTCGCCTCCGAATTAGAAAATAATCACATCCTAAACTTCCTTGATATCACTCTGAACAACATCCTCAACTTCCTTGATATCACTCTGAACAACATCCTCAACTTCCTTGATATCACTCTGAACAACATCCTCAACTTCCTTGATATCACTCTGAACAACATCCTCAACTTCCTTGATATCACTCTGAACAACATCCTCAACTTCCTTGATATCACTCTGAACAACATCCTCAACTTCCTTGATATCACTCTGAACAACATCCTCAACTTCCTTGATATCACTCTGAACAACATCCTCAACTTCCTTGATATCACTCTGAACAACATCCTCAACTTCCTTGATATCACTCTGAACAACATCCTAAACTGCCTTAACTTCTCAGTCTTTAGAAGAACAACGAATAAAAATTATATTATACATTTTTACTCCGACCACAACAACAGAATAAAATCCGGAATGATCATAGGCACGTTCCTCAGTGCTCTTAGAATTTGCAGTCCCGCTTACCTCCGCAATGACGAAAACTATATCCAGAACATTTACCAAGCTTTAAAATATCCTCAATTTTTTTATCCAAAACGCTACCCACAAAACCTTTAATATCTACAACAAAAAACAGACGGACACCGCAAAAATTTACTCTCATAACATCACCAGCGCAAATAACAGCGACATGATTGAGAAAAATAAATCTTACGAAAACAATCCAAATCTGACATAAAAGTAGTAATATCAATCTCTTAAATAATTAAGGATTTAACACCAAACCTCGTCCCAAACTACCCCCTAATGATGCCTCTTCCCTAGCCGGCATTTACAAAATAAAATGTGCCGCATGTCCGATGTTTTATATCGGTGAAACGACCAGAAATACAAAGTCCCGCATTTATGAACACAAACAGAACATCAAACACAACAATCACCCTAACGCACTAGTCATACACAGAAACAGTTTTACCAATAATGTTGACTTTACAAACTGCATCCTCCTATAGACCGAACACTTTCTCCAACGTCGCAAGTGCATCGAAAGCACTATAATACTTCTCTCATCACCATCAAAGATGAACCTCAGACTCAGATCTTATTTCTTAAGCAAACATCTGACAAAAACCGCACTGAAACAATGCAATATATTACGCCACTGCGATCCCGGTTAAAGTAACTTTTCTTTTTTACTACATTTCATCCATATTTTCCATTTCTTTTCGTTCTCCTCTTTTTTAATCTCCCCCCCTTTTCCCATTTTCACGTCTCTCCGCATGCGTTTTATTGTTGTATTTTTTTCGAATCGATAAACATGTGCTAATAACATGTCATTGTGCGTTCTTCTTTTTACTATGTTTTTACGGTTATTGAATAAATTTAAAATCTTCACTTTTTTCTGAAGACGTTCGTTGATCTGAACGAAACCGGTAACATTTCTTGTTTCTTGATGATTTTTTTCCTGTATTTAAATTTGTTTTTCCGTTTTACTAGTCTTTTTCACACACACACACACACACACACACACACACACATATATATATATATATATATATATATATATATATATATATATAAAGTAATCCAACAAAAGATATAAGCGTCAACTAATATCTTATAATTAGTGAAACATCCGGATAAAAACTGAAGCTCAATATACTGGATAGAGCATTAATATTATAATATAAAATGAAGTAATAAAATAAGGTGTTAATCAAATTTTATTAGAATTCAAAGTTCAAGCAAAGTATCCTTAAGTCCTTAGCTCATGAGTTTTCAAAGATAATTCTTCTCTTCAGAGGACCATTACCGCAGTTATACTACTACAGGTAATAAAATTACGCTTTGAAAATATATAAAATTATATACACATATATACTTTGTCGGCACCTTCAATTACACGTATTTGGACTGCTGTTTGTAACTTGGAATAATTGTCTTTCCTGATTATGCTTCTCAATATGTATGACCTGGATGGACTATATGGATTCAACAAAAAGTATGTTTTTGGGTTGATGGGTTTTGATGTTATGTGTTTTTGTGTATTTGTGTATATAATTTTATATATTTTCAAAGCGTAATTTTATTACCTGTAGTAGTATAACTGCGGTAATTGTCCTCTGAAGAGAAGAATTATCTTTGAAAACTCATGAGCTAAGGACTTAAGGATACTTTGCTTGAATTTTGAATTCTAATAAAATTTGATTGACACCTTATTTTATTACTTCATTTTATATTATAATATATATATATATATATATATATATATATATATATATATATATATATATATATATATATATATATATATATATACGTGTGTGTGTTTTCCATTAGATAAATTTTGTCTCGAGTTTGTATGAATAAGAAGCTTTAATTACAAGAGGGCATTCCCTCAGTCTGGCAGGATCTTATAGCTCGACGAACGAAGATAAATCGAATAAAAAGAACAAAGGTGCTTATCTGAAAATCGCCTGGAAGTTGTTTGATTAATTAAAATTAACAAAAGCTGTATTTGTTTCATCCAGCAAGAAGGCGTCTTCATTTCTTTCTTTCTTTCTTCGCCAACAAGTTCCAGGCGTCGTCGTCGTCATCGTCATCGTGGTCGTAGTTGTGGTCAGCGTCATTCTCGTACAAAGAACGGCCCCGCCTGAAAAGGTGGAACCCAAAAAACATAGCCATTATACCCACACGTTGTCGTAAAACAATATTGGTTTATAAACGACCTTGTAGATGTACATGTCTTTGTCAGGTTTTTAACTGTTCTTAAATTTTATAGCCAAGGTTAGAAGTTTAAAAAATCTGTTGAATATTTGTCATCCATTTTATTGAAAAATATACATTGTTTTTAATATTAAAATATCAACAATATGTTATTAAAATATATTAATGTTTTTAATATTAAAATATTAATAATATGTTATTAAAAAATATTGATTTTTTTAATATTGAAATATTAATAATATGTTATTAAAAAATATTGATGTTTTTAATATTGAAATATTAATAATATGTTATTAAAAAATATTGATGTTTTTAATATTAAAATAAGAATAATATTTTATTAAAAAATATTGATGTTTTTAATATTAAAATATGAATAATATTTTATTTAAAAAATATTATTGTTTTTAATATCAAAATATGAATAATATTTTATTAAAAAATATGAATGTTTTAATGATAATCGATATAGGCTAGGAAATCACTGGAACGCTATAGCAAAACAAAACAAAAAACAATCGTCTAGTGTGAGATTCGAACCCACGATGGCATAACATATTGGAACTAAAGGTGAATCGATCAAACAAGAATATTTAGTCTTTTAAACTTACTTAGATGAGTTCAGCGTAAGGATTTTTTACAACTCCTCATAGATTTAAAATAGTCCGATTGTCTAAAATGAAGAAAGAAACATAAATATAAAATAAGGAAATTTTTATTAAAGTACAAATATATTCGTGACGATTTCTCAAATATTTTTTATCCATTTTAATTATAAATGATAAAAGTTTTCCCTTCAAATTAAACAATACGTCAAATATGTACGATGATTTGCAGTTAAAAGTGTAAGTGATTATTGTAAGTATGTTGTTCGGTCGAATTTGTGACATCGATATTGACATCGGATGGAATAGTACTGATTCCAAATATGCGGTTCGTTTGGTTCTTAAATTATTCGTTTAACTGTTATGCCGCGACATACATACACAATTACATACATACATACACAATTACATACATACATACACAATTACATACATACATACACAATTACATACATACACAATTACATACATACATACATACATACATACATACACAATTACATACATACAATTTTTCTTTTTATATTTATAGAAATTCTACTCGTTACGCTTCATTTTAATGCGGGTCACCATACGTACAAAAGAAACCAATTAGATGTCGACACCAATTTATCATATAAAAATAATGCATCACACACTCGAATTGAATTGGAAACGTGCGGAGAGACATAACATTCGACATTGTAGTGTTTTTGTTTTTATTTTGAAAATAAATAATTGGTATTTTTTGAGGCGTAGTTAAATCAATTTTTGTTTATTCCTTTATTAGATTTTAATAGGAAAGTATATAAGAAAAATTAAATTGAAACATCGAATAAAAAATAAACCAATAATTAATCGGACATATAACGTGAAATTTTTGTAGTTTTAAATCTGAGAGTGAAAGTCAGTTAATATATAATATATAAAGTCAGTTAATATATAATATATACTATATAAAGTAGAGACGATTTTTCCCCTGTACCTTCTCGGAGTATAGGAAAATAACTACCTGCATCACAGGCTACTAAACTCACCACTATACTACACTTATTCACTCGAGCGTGTTTTAGTAAATTTGCTATTATTTTCTTCTACTTAACACTAAACATTACATTTGGCCCACCATCAACGTCTCTACGAAAAACCAACTCCATATAGGTGGTAGCAAAGACTTTTCTCCCTAACAATTTTGTACTGTCACTCTACTCATCGACACCAGGAACTAATACACACAGTTTAATTTTCACAAAACACCGGTTCTTATTTATTATTTACCTGGTATTAATTTAACACGCATGACAATAATCAATAATTAATATACCTATTTTCACATGTATTTTTAACACGGAAGCGTTGCGCAGCCGGTAAGAAAGCAGATTTCATGATCGCAAGTTTTAGCGTTCGATCCCATTCTACTCTACCAGTTTTTTCTTCTTTTTTTTTAAATTTAAAACATTCGCTAACACGGTAGACGGGGAAGAAAAAACAATAGGCCGTATCTTTTTTTATTCGACGTCATGCAATAGGTAGTACTTTCTCCCGTGCAACGCCGGGCGACGGGTTCCGATAGTAATATATAAAGTCAGTTAATATATTATATATAAAGGCAGTTATTATATAATATATCAAGTAAGTTAATATATAATATATAATATATACTGCCCGGTGGGGATTATAGTCATTTTAGTTTGTTTTACTTTTTTTTTCTTTGCTTGTAAATTTTTAAACTTAAGCGGGAAAATAAATAAATTTCAGTTGTAAGTTAGACAACTCCTCTGATATTCTTAAATCAAAAATATGAATTATCCTGTTTTATAGTACTTTAGTTATGCTTCTGGTTGAAGTCACCGTTTACGTATGATGTTTCACGTGGCCTTTTTGTGTGTTTCGTTACTAATTTCTTTACACAGTAACTGTTCGGATCTGGTGTACCGTGTAAAAGTCAAAGAAGAAATCATCATATTCGTCAAAAGAAGTATGAAGAAAAATCTGAAATCTATTTGAAGTCTATTAAAGTTTCTTTCATTCCGGTGTAAGCTGGTTTCTATTTGTAAGTAATTATTTTAAAAATTTTCATTTTTTCAGTCTTCCGAGCTGGATAAGTAATTTTAAAAATAGTTTGTAGCGAGGTACGTTATTATATTGCTAATAACATGGTATAAAAATAACTAATGAAAATTAGCTATTTAGAAGCAAGGTTTGTGTTCGTCAGCTTAAACGCTATTTAGGTCCAACTTTTAAAACTGTTATATGTTCGTCTTAAACCGGATTTTTATATAGTTTAAATTACAGCATTGCATAACTATTAAATTAGTTGCATAACAGTGTTTATAACTTTAAAAAAATGTTTTAGTAAGTTACCTCTAAACATGAAATCTAACAAGGAGACGATATTTGATCTGAGGATAGCTTTTATTATATAGATTTTGAAAATAACATTTTAAAATTTGTATTGCGCAGTTAAATCAAAAAAATGATTAATCGAACTATTTTCCATACGTTGGATGCAATAACTACTTTATTTATTTATTTTATTTTTGTTTTGCGGTTGTTTATAGTATAACCGAACTTTAGCCCGGTTATCACCAGAAATGTCTGGCGTGTTTTACCTTTCGTTGGTCGCACATCTCCTTATTGGTCTCACATACTATTTTTCTTCCTCGTGGACATAAATCGTGATTACTCTTGTTCCTAACTAGCTGGCTGCACTCGCTCGCTATCGCTTCGCAATTTAATTCCTATTCGCTTCTTGAAAACGAAAGTAATCGATAAGCAAAGACAAAATTAAGGTTTTGCTACCTCGGACAAGCGCTTTTCGCCCCATCTCTGCCTGTCAGTCTGCCCCCCCCCCTCTCTCTCTCTCGCTCTCTCTTTCTCTCTCTTTCTCACTCTCTGCTCACTATTATAGATTACGAAACAAAACATCACGATTAAAGTTGTTATTATTGTTATTATTGTTATTATTATTATAAAAAGTAGTAATAGTAGTAGTAGTAGTAGTAGTAGTAGTAGTAGTAGTAGTAGTAGTAGTAAAAACAAGATAGCTACGTACGTATTTTTGTATTAATATTAACATGAAGTGTTTCTATTTAAAGTGGGCCAAAATAACTCATAACCCCTCTCTCTCATCCTCTCTCTCCCTCTCTACCCACCCACTCTCTCTCTCTCTCTCTCTCTCTCTCTCTCTCTCTCTCTGAGCACCCTCCGTCAAAAATGATCTCTCTCTGAGCACCCTCCGTCAAAAATGATCTCTCTCTGAGCACCCTCCGTCAAAAATGATAGAAGGAAGATATACTCTGCAAGTGTTCGCACTAATATTCATATATAAAAGCATACATTTACGCCAGTAATTTTTTCATATATAAATTATTTTTTATTATTATTATTTATTTATTTATTATTTATTATTTTTTTTATTTAGGTCTTCAGAAATTATGATGATGACGATGACGATGACGATGATGATGATGATCATCATCATCATCATCATCGTCATCATCATCATAATTTCTGAAGACCTAAATAAAAAAAACACAGTTGACTGTTTGCAGGATTTCTTTTTGAATTAATTTCAGACAGCGAGGTTTGTCTAAATTATTATTTGAATTGTCGCTCCCTCTCCCTACCCCCTCAACTACTGGAAATAGTTTCGTCCGGAAAGGTACTTTTTATCCGCTGATTTTTTTGTGACAAGAAAAATACATTATTTTTACAAAATTAAAAATGTACAAATAAAGAAGCATTGGTCTGAGTGGAGGATATATATATATATATATATATATATATATATATATATATATATATATATATATATATATATATATATATATATATATATATATATATATATCCAGGAGGTTGACCATGCCTCTATCGGATAATAGTGCCATAGCCGGACACCTCATTAACGAACATTCCTGTCCCCGCTCGCAAATCCGAAAACTTCTTGTAGACAACACTAAAATCCTAGAACACAATACTAATATACAAAAACTCCATATACTAAAAGCTTTACACATTAAAACAAACAAACGGTTATTAACAGGATTAATTTTAACACTAGTACTAATATACTTAAATGTTTATAATACTAAATATATATAATTTCGTATTTAAATTTTCCCGCCAAAATTAACTATAAACTCACTCCAGGTATTTACTTGATTGACATTATTCCACTGAAGATGGACCCAGATGGGTCAGAAAGTACTTTGGACCTAAAAGAAAATTACGGCAGATTGATCAGCCAATTCTCATCCGAGATTAGGACTTTAATCCGAAAATGGAAGGGATCCATACAAACATATCAAGACATGAGTTGTTGGTTATTTTGAATAATACGTGCCTTAGAGAAAAAAATGCTGCCTCGATACACACACACACATATATATATATATATATATATATATATATATATATATATGCACTGTTCGAGCGGTAAGTAAGCTTATGCAAGTGCTAAGTCTACAA
>OY744539.1:845000-875000 GCA_963556195.1 Sepiola atlantica | reverse complement strand
CCTTTTGGCTAAGATCAAAGTGTAGTATCTGTTCCGATGGATACTGCACCCCATACACTGGTATTGTCTTTCCCGTCGGGGCTTGATTTATGCCGGTCTATGGGTCTGTACTGTGCAGTTCTAGGAGGTCCACCCTCCCAGGCTTTGCCTCCCCTCTTTGGGGAGGAGTAAGTTTATTGCTTACTGTCTGAGGCGCCCCTACCGGGGAATGCCGACGGGGCTGCCCAGGCAATTTTTAAATGGCCAGAGTGCTGACCTCTCGAGCGCTGGCTTTTCAAACCCCACTTTCTCGACCCGATCTTGGGTCACATCTTACTTGTGGGAGTAAGATAAAACTGGCCGTGTGCCTAACTCCTGGGGAGGAGTAAATAAAACCCTTTCTTGGCCTTTTGGCTAAGATCAAAGTGTAGTATCTGTTCCGATGGATACTGCACCCCATAGACTGGTATTGTCTTGGCCTTCGGGGCTTGATTTATGCCGGTCTATGGGTCTGTACTGTGCAGTTCTAGGAGGTCCACCCTCCCAGGCTTCGCCTCCCCTCTTTGGGGAAGAGTAGTTTATTGCTTACTGCCTGAGGCGCCCCTACCGAGGAATGCTGACGGCGCTATCCAGGCAATTTGTAAACCCCACTTTCCCGACCTTGGGTCACATCTTACTTGTGGGAGTAAGATAAAAACTGGCCTAGTGCCTAACTCCTGGAGAGGAGTAAATCAATACACTTTAATTTTTCTGCGCCCTCTCTCTCTCTTCCTCTCTCTCTCTTCTCTCCCTATCTTACAGACGTGATATTGCCAGCCTCAGTCTATTATATCATGTGTTCTTCAAAATTGTGTGATCTATTCCCTGCTTCCTTTGTTCCAGCTCGTTTGACTCGTTAGTCTAGTGGTCTTCATCAATTTGCTGTTCTGATACCTCGGTATAATACAGCTTCCTATTCCAGTAGCTTCTTTTCAAGAACTGCATATTTGTGAAACTCGCTTCCTGCTGACTGTTTTCCTTCTACCCATAGCCTTGGTCTTCACCGTGGAAGTATCTGTAAAACAAGAACAGGAGTGCAACACTGCGGCGATGCGACAGGGGTTGGAGCTGGGCAGAAGGTGTGGCACTTATCAGATTATAAATTCTTTTCTGCATTCTGTCCAAGGCTATTGGTTGGTCATCCAGCCCAGATGTGGCAACGATATTCCATGAACCAGTGAGTTGTGGCTTTATAGAGATATAGGATACTGGCAGGTGTGATAAGTTTTCTAGCCCGGTAGAGGGAGCTTACTGTCAGACTTGGTAACATCCTCTATTTCATGTTACATAGGAAATACTCGGCCAGATTCCACCATCAATGCCAATGCCAATGCACGAATATTGGCGCGTAGTATAAAAACCGAAACAGCGTGTTTCTGTTTCTACCGTTCATTTTATTAGAAACCAACACACATGCGTACGTCAAAATCTTGCCTAGCCCTTTTGAAGGGCACCTCGGCAAGCAGCACACTCAACGAGAGATTTTCACTGACAACTCAACAGCGTCAGTATATACACACTATTAACCGCACACCCTCGCACACAAGTCAGTACGTGCCCTTTCTTATTAACGAAACGGACTAATATACACACACATTTTCATATACCTATCCAATTTGGACACACGTAAACGCACATGGCATCAGTCGAAATGAACACACATATTTCGCTTACAAACAAAATAAAAGTACGCCATTTACACACACGTAAATGCATGCGGTGCCAGCCGATCAAAATATTATCATCATTTCTGATGACCTAAACAAAAAACGTCTACCGTTGACTTTTCACTTAGTGTGAATTATTTCTTTCCGAATTCATTTCAGACAGCGGGGGTTGTCAGACTTGCTATTTTCTTTTCAATGTAAGTCTTTCTAATGCTTTTTTATTTCACATTTTCACTGAACTATCCTAAGTTGAAAAAAAACGCTAGTCTTTTCTGATGACCTTAAGAAAAAAAATACAAACTGTTGACTTTGATTTTTTTAAATTTTATTTCTTTGATTATTCGGAGGTGTGGGGGGGGGCTAGACATAATAATATGACGCCAGACTTTTTAACATCAAAGACATAAGCGGAAGTCAAATGCTTTAGAACAAGAAAAAAAGGACAGAAAAAACGTTTAAATCTATATAGGAAGTAGACAGGAAATAGATATTAAGGTTCTCCCTTTCGTTATTCGACGGGCAGATTTTTGTGTGACAGGCTGGATATATATTTACAAACAAATAAATACATACTATTCTTGATTATAGGATGGGTGTATAGAAGAAGTTAATGAAATAAATTTTAATGATACAAAGTAAATCAATAGATTGCCTTAGCATATTGCGGCAGACATCAGGGCATCTTTACTGGACTGAGTCCGTTAATGGTTTAATAAATTGTAATGGGCTCATGTATCAACAAATTCCGCTCGAACAGTTGGCCATTGATTGGCACGGGGCCATGCGGGCGCTATGTTACAGGAGAGCTTATTTGGCAAAATATCACCCTGATTTGTCTGTAGTTATATTGATGAAGACATAATATCTCCTCAAGTCAGACAAAGTTGTTCACAAAAGAACTCGACACCGGAAACCGTTTCTGATTGCGGTGATTTATGGCCTTCTATATTTTTCAGTTTTATTTCATTGGTTCAGAGTAAACCTATCAACATACACTTCTTCCATTAATAAATAAAAACTAACAACAAATGCAATATACAAAGCAATAGTAAATAACAATATTAATAATGAAGAACAAGTATATATAGGAACTACAGAAAGTCCACTTAAGTATAGATATACTTATCTATATCTAGGAAATAACTGGAATGCTATAGAAATAAATTTTTACAAACAATCGTTTAGTGTGGGATTCGAACCCTGGAAGCTGGAATAAAATATTGGAACTGAAGGCGAACGCTCTATCCGAACCGTAACCGATCAACCGAAAATATTTTGTCTTTGTAACCTACTTAAACTGTTTATGATTTCGGCGTAGGGATACAAACTCCGCATATATCTAAACTAAATCTATTGTCTAAAAAAATAACGAAACATAAATAAACGTTTAATTTCTAATTGAAAAATAACGATGTCAAATACGTACGATGATTTGAAAAGAAATAATCTTGACTTATTTTCATATGTTTATTTACGTTTCTCACTGGCGATTAAAAGGTTCATAAGTATGTTGTTCGGTCGGCTTGGAAGGAAAACGCTAAAAATGTCGGAATATTTGTTTCTAATGTTATTTTTACCTAATGAGCTATGCCTTAAAGCTAATGGCAGTTGGCTATATCCTGACAAATAAGCTCTACTCAGGGAGGGAGCTTCATTTTTCTCTCTCCCCCTCTCCTCTCTCTCTCTCTCTCTCTCTCTCTCTATATATATATATATATATATATATATATATATATATATATATAAAATAGACCGTCGGAGATTATCATCCCTACACTGATGAGAGCGAAAGCTTGAAACGCTGGCGTAGTTAGGTAAAAATAAATTAATAGTATTTACTTAAATATATATATATATATATATATATATATAAATATTTTAACACATTTAAAGCCGCGAGACGTACAGTCATTCTACTTCTATAAGGGAAGGAATGATGCATATAAAGCACTTGACGTCATGCTGTGTTAGTACTACCATTTACAGGGCTCTACTTTTTACGATATAAATATTTGTTATTGTTTATTATCCATGTACGTATACGTTTCGTCCTTTTTCAATCGATAGAGATATTCACTACCGGTCACACGATTCGAACCCCTGGATTACAAGTATTTTTCAACCCAAATCCAACGTCGCTAACCGATCGGCCAATTCTGAATATCTTATAAACAATGATAATTTTAACACATTTAAAGCGGCGAGACATACAGGAGCTTCAAATATAAATATTTGTTATTGTTTATTATCTATGCAAGTATACGTTTCGTCCTTTTTCACTCGGGAGTCTTCAGCATAGAGATATGACTATTCACTACCGGTCACACGATTCGAAAAGCCTCTTCTAAGTAATATTGAAAATTGAGCACTGTCGGAAAGATTAAAAATAAACATTCACCTAAAAGCGTCAGTGCAATGCCCCGATTCTGTCGTTGAGTGCTATCGAATGTTTCTCGGTTATTACGTAACAATCTTTCGTTGCTTAATGAGACTAGGTGAACGCTTACAATTCAAGGTGTATCTGTGTACGTTTTTCGCGCCTAGATTATTTCCCTGTGCTGATGACGTGCATAACGACGTCGTACGTAGGTAAAATATTAAAAATATTTAATAGTACATATATATATATATATATATATATATATATATATATATATATATATATATAATGAAAAGTTTTTTATATGAATTATTATGAAAATACCATTACAAAATGTAAAATTGTAAAACTATATTGTTATACATGTTTTTATAAAGTTTTTACATACTTACGTTTGTAAGGACGCATATATTTGATATTTTTTTAATTATTATAGTGTTTAACTTTCATGACTTAATAACGTTTTTTCTTTCTTTTTTAGGTAAGTATTTTTGGGAGTATTGTGGAATTAATTGCCTTTCTTTATGAATTCAGGTAAGCAAATGTTTAACTAAGTTGAACGACGATAGAAATACTTATTAACTATGTTACGGCACATCAACCAATTTTGTCTTTTTACTGTCGAAAGCGAAATGTTCAAAGAACTTCAATCAGGCCTTATATAGATATAATTATAAGTTTTTGTTTTTCTCTCTTTTTACAGCATAACATCCATTTTTAAAAAGAAAATTAAATGGCTAAATATACTTATTACATTATCAATTCAACAAAAAATACTCATTTTTTTTTTAAATATCTTCAACAAATATCAATTTAACAATGGTTGAAATTACTTCCCTTTAACTGGAACTCTTCATTCATTGATTTCCTTATCAGACACTTTTTTCTTTTAGCTTGTGCTTAAAAATATATATTGTCTTATCGGATAAATACTATTTCAGTCACATAATTCATTTTAAACAGCTTGCTGCCGGTGTCGCCTCGGTAAAATCCGGTAACGTGTTACGGCAGCAGCCGACATGTGACCACACAAAATTATAATAGAGTTCCTGATACGGAAACGAAATAAAAAATTTGATAAACAAATAAAAAAGAAAAAACTATCAAAGTAAGTTTCTTTTTTTTTTTCTTGAGCTAAATCTTTTTTCGCTCACATTATTTATTTAAACATTTTGCTGCCGATATCAGCTCGCTAAATACCGTAACAAGTTACAATAACCGAGCATTTAAAATTAATATAGAGTTCCTGATACGGAAAACAAATAAATAATTTGATAAAAATCTAAAAAGAAGAAACAATAAAAGCAAATTTGCATTTTATTTTATTGGGTTTAGTCTATATTGGTAAAAGAAATGAAAGTAGACACAATTCCGGGCTACGCCGCACAGGTGCAGCTAGTATTATAATATAATGCTGTGTTTTTTCTAGGAAAAACATACCTGAGTTCTCAATTACGTATGTACGAGCACACATGTTTTTTCAAATTACATTTTACATTAGTTTGATTGTTCGATCGATACGTGGGGTTTTCATAAATGACGTCACAGAACGATGACGTCATGTCATAGGGACAGGCAAACGAACAAGCAAGCAAGTCAGAAAACTCCACAGTGTTAGTATTATATAAACACGAATAGGCAGGGTTTTTGGAAAATCAATGAGATAACTTCAGAATTATGTTCTATATGTGTTAAGGAAACTTTTTGTTTGTAGGTTTCTTTTGTAATAGGACTCCATTACTAGTTTAATTTCCTTTGTAATCCATTTTCTTCCTTTGCGTGGTTTTTCGTTTCTGCTGATCATATGTATTTACTTGCATTTGTTCCGTTATATTCTGTTGCCTCAAATAATACGGACGGACATTCGCAGGATCCCGCCGTGTCTCCCGCGTTGGCTAGCAAAGGAACCCCTGTCAATCATGATGCACAAAACTTTCTTCTGAGCCTAACTTCTTTTATATTTGTTTGATGTCAGTTTTTCATGTTTCTTTTGTATATATAGCAACACCAGGCCCAGGCTTATTTTATGTATGCTCTTGTCAACGAGAGAGTGTTTATCTATATCGTCTATGTAGAAATAGCAGTGCACTATCACATACATTGTACGTGTTAGATTAGTATTTGTTCCAATGACCAAGCATTTCTGAACCTGTGTTTTTGTGAATTGTTTATACATATATAGAAAATAATCCCGAAGTTATGTCATTGATTTTCCAAACGCCATGTATATATATATATATATATATATATATATATATATATATATATATATATATATATATATAGAAGAGAAGAGAAAGAGGAAAAGAGAGAACTAGATGGGGAACCACCCGTAGATTCGGCTGAGGGTAGATGTATTCACTTACATTTGTATCGTAACGCATTTCTATTATATATATATATATATATATATATATATATATATATATATATATATATATATATATATATATATGTGTGTGTGTGTGTGTGTGCGTTTGTTTTGTAAAATAAAATAAATCTTCTCTTCGGATATCAAGGGAAATCACTGTTGATGGAAGTGTCTAGAATCCAAAAGTTGTGCGTTATTCTGTGACGTAGCCGTATAGAAAAAAGGCGTATTTTTAAGAAGGGATAAGATTAAAAAAAAATGTCTACATCTTTTTAGGGGCAGCTTTCGATTTGGTGATAAACTATCGTTAGAACATTAAGCTCCTCACCCTAAAGTATGGGAGCCGAAATTGCTAAAAAGAAAAGTGTAACGAAAGAAAAAATATTTAAAGGACGGAAAGACTTGAAGGAATGAAATTTATTGGAGAAAGAGAGAAAGCAAAGATGGCAGAAATACATAAATATCTACAAAGCGAAAGAAATACTACAATGAAAATGTTCTCCTCGTAAAAGGAATTGACCTCTCTAGTCATTCGGCAATGTAAACATGTATAAATACATTAGACTTGGTGCTGGTACAGCTTTTGAACTGTTTTTGTTAACCTTACCCTAACTTAACCTTAAACTAATCCTAACCCTAAATTAGTCCTAACGTAACCGTAACCTTACCATATCTTACCCTAATCTAGTTGGTTTCTGTCCGATTCAAAAGCTGTACAAGTACATTCGGGTTTATTTTTTATCTAATGGACACTATACATTATTTTGGTCATCCATCTGTACTTTCGGTTTCACGGAAATACTGTAAACTCAATTTATAATGCCCATTGAACATATATATATATATATATATATATATATATATATATATATATATATATATATATATATAGTCATCCTCATACAGACTGTTTCGCTGTATCACAGCTCTTTGGTGCGGCTAGACAAGCTAATGCGCCTCAAGCCATGATTGAAACTCGACCGCCGAGCTGACAGTCGGCGCCTCTACCCCTGCGCTGTGCTTGAATGTAAGTGACATCTCAATGTAAACATTGTCAAGTGCTGGGAGCTCGAATTGGTTTTAATCAAAAAAACTAAAATGTTAACGACAAGTACTGGAAAGTGCTCAACTGACGATGAGGGAGAAATTATCAATAACATAAAAAATCAACTTCCTGGGATCGAAACAGAGGCGATTAAAGATAGCACTCAAAAGTCCCGGGCCCGACATATAGATGGCGCCACTAATGAAAACATCCGTATAATTTTGATAAACTCCTAACCTTCAAATGGTTCGTATAAAAATCCTAGCCTAATCGGATTATTACTTTACAACTTACAGTTATTAAAGTGTGGCGATTGTTGCAAATTGTCGAAATGGAAAAGTCTGATCCTTCGAAAACGACAGTTAAGAGATGGTATGCTGACTTAAAACCAACTAGTGAAGACACAAATGATGCTGAACATTAAAGTCACCCAAATTCGGCAATGTCATGGAAAACATTTTAAAAAAAACTAGTTTGCAAACTCGTTTGGCCGATCGTAACTTGAAGTTGCATGAGATGGCAGAAAAGTTGAAGATATCAGAAGACAGTGTATTCATCATTTTTGAACATTTGTCAATGAGAAAACTGTGCTCAAGGTGGGTGCCGCGTTTGCTCACAGTCGTTCAAAAACAAGAACACTTCGACCATTCACAGCGTTGTTCCCAACTGTTTCAACGCAACCAAAAATATTTTATGTGCCAATCACCATTTCACTCCGGAGTCAAATTGGCAGCCAGCTGAATTGACAGCAGCAAGTGAAAACAATCTAAAGCGATCGAAGAGACAAATATCAACCGGCAAGGTTTTGGCTTCTGTATTTTGAGGTGCGCAAGATATTTTGTTGAGCGATTACGTTGAGAAAGGAAGAACCATCAATAGCCAATAGTATATCGTACGTTTGAAAGGGACAAAGCTCCAGAAAAATGGCCACATATGAAAAAGAAAAAGTGATCTTTCACCAAGACAATGCACCGTGTCATAACTAAGAAGAAATGCATGAATTGCACATCGAACTGCTTCAGTACCCGTCCTATTCTCTAGCTCTGTCTGCAGCAACGATTGTTTACAGACTTCAAAACAATGGTATTAATGTCTCTCTTTTTACTAAGACTTTTATTTTGCTTTCTGTATAGAGCTTTCTACGCTAACAAGTATATATATATATATATATATATATATATATATATATATATATATATATATATATATATATATATACAGAAAGAGTGGGAGAGAGAGAAAGAAAAAGATGTGAATAAAGATTGTAAAAATACAATATTATTAGGTCATCAGTAGCTCAAAACAAGGTGTTTCAAATAAATCTCTTTTATTTGAAACACCTTGTTTTGAGCTACTGATGACCTCATAAATATTGTATTTTTACAATCTTTATTGTCATCTTTTACTTATATATATATATATATATATATATATATATATATATATATATATATATATATATATATATATATGTATATATATATGTATATATATATATATATATATATATATATATAGCCTGAAGATCCCACCCGGGGATGAAACGCCTCTGTATAGCTTAATTGCCATAAATATATTGTCATAACTTACTATATTATATATATATATATATACATATATATATATACATTTATTTATATATGTATGTATTTATATATTGATAGATACATATGTATATATATATGTATATATATTTATATATATACATATATATATTCATATGTATATATATTTATATATATATTTATATATATATATATTTATATATATATATTCATATATATTTATAGCTTAATTGCCATAAATATATTTCTATTAGTTACTATATATATATATATATATATATATATATATATATATATATATAGAGAGAGAGAGAGAGAGAGAGAGAGAGAGAGAAATATAGAGAGGGGGCAAACAAACTAGTTAATAAAATAATTTTAAAAATATACATAAATAAAAGAAAGTACAAAACAAAAAAGAATAAATGAAAGAAATGAAGAAAAAATGAATCAACCAATCAATTAATAAATATATACAGAAATATGGTGAGTAAAAATGTGAAAATGTATTTCACCTTTCCATTAAATTTTGTTAACACTAGTGTTGTTTAATTTTGTTAACAAAACGAATATCAGAAAACGTGAAAGAAAAGCAGAAATAAAGAAAAGGAAACAAAAAACGACTGACAAAAGACGAACTAAAAAAAGAACAAGGAAATGAATCCTATATGACACACAGAAAGGATTTTTAAAAAAAACAGGAAAAGTAAAAAATTAAAAAAAGAACAAAAAAGAAAAAATTAAAAAAGAAAGAAAAAGTGAAAGAAAGAAAGAAAAAATGAAAGAAAAAGAAAAAATGAAAGAAAAAAGAAAAAATGAAAGAAAGAAAAAATGAAAAAAGAAAAAAAAATGAAAAAAGAAAGAAAAAATGAAATAAAGAAAATGAAAATAGAAAGAAAAAATGAAAGAAAGAAAATGAAAAAAGAAAAAAAAAATGAAAGTAAGAAAAAATGAAAAAAGAAAGAAAAAATGAAAGAAAGAAAATGAAAAGAAAGAAAAAATGAAAGAAAGAAAATTAAAAAGAAAGAAAAAATGAAAGAAAGAAAAAATGAAAGAAAGAATAAATGAAAGAAAGAAAATGAAAAAACAAGAAAATGAAAAAGAAAGAAAAAATGAAAGAAAGAAAAAATGAAAGAAAGAAAATGAAAAAGAAAGAAAATGAAAAAGAAAGAAAAAATGAAAGAAAGAAAAAATGAAAGAAAGAAAATTAAAAAGAAAGAAAAAATGAAAGAAAGAAAAAATGAAAGAAAGAAAAATTGAAAGAACGAAAATGAAAGAAGAAAGAAAAAAATGAAAGAAAGAAAAAATGAAAGAAAGAAAAATGAAAGAAAATGAAAAAAGAAAGAAAAAATGAAAGAAAGAAAATGAAAAAGAAAGATAAAATGAAAGAAAGAAAATTAAAAAGAAAGAAAAAATTAAAGAAAGAAAAAATTAAAGAAAGAAAAAGAAAAACGAAAGAAAGAAAGAAAAAGAAAGACAAAAGACCAAAAACGAGAAAACTAAGAAAATAAGGACGAAATAAAAACGAAGAAAAAAAGAAATAAAAACGAAGAAATAAAGTAAAAACTTAAAGGAAAAGAAAAAAGGAAATGAAAAAAACGAACAAAAAAGAGAAAAAAATTAATTTTAGTACACACAAAAGAAAAAGAAGAAAAACGAAACAAAAAAAAAACGATTAAAAAATAATAAAAATAAAACAAAAATAAACGAAAGAAACATTTTTACAGTGGGCGGGAATTATGAATAGAATTGCGTACCGACACAAAATATCACATCTGGATCCACTCGATAAATTCCTCGAACATCTAAAAGAGCTTCAAAGATTACAAGAAAGTCTTATTTTTTTTAATTCTCGAAGATTACTCGAAGTGAAATTGGAAAGTTTCAAACTTTTAAAACAAATGAAGATGTGCCGTCTACAAAATGGATGTTACGACATTGTACACGGTGGCTTCAAAATATCGTTACAAATAATTTTTAAAAATGCCTTTATTCTAACAAATGCATTGCGTTTACGTTTAACAGTTAAATTCTCGGGAATTTGTATGTTTGTCCAAGTTTCACACAGCCCAAGCAATCAGCATTGTAGAATTTTATATTGAAATAAAATTTTATTTTCTTCACTTTGTTCATTTCATTTATTTTCAATCCTCTCATAATATTATTCGTCATGTAACAGGCAATCTCTCCATCTCGTCAACCCTATCCTTTGAGTGGCTTTTGGCCTTGGTAACAAAAATAGAAGAGACATAGAATCTTTTTAAAAGATTCGATATCTCTTCGAGATAGATAGAGTGTCTGTTAAATGACGAATAATATTATGAGAGGATTGAAAATAAATGAAATGAACAAAGTTTGATTACTGATGAGGACGGTTTATGAAAAGTATTTGTTTACATTGAATTTGAAGACGACTGTGTTGCAGTCTACAGGGAAGCGGTGTTGTGGTAATGTATTCCACCGACAGAATTTCTTTGAATGTTCGCCTTGCGCTTAGCACACAATGGAAGAAAAGAAAGTTTCTTTTTAGTTGTGGTAGCTGGACTAATTTATACTGTGAATGTCTTACATGGAAATACAAGAGCCGAGCCCCTTCCATGGAAAAACAATAGCGTAGAGAAAGACTAGCAACGTCTCTTCTGTGACAAAAGGACTGTAGAGACCAGAAGATACCTTCACCCACTTGATTGTGAAGTTGATTTAATACTTTGTCAAGCCAAGAATGCGAGTTCTGAACGGCACCTCTCAAGATGTGGTAGCAGTATTTCATTTTAATATTAGAAAAAGAAATTTGCCCCTACGAAATCAGCATCATTTTTGCAGGATAAATATAGTAATGCTTGTGGATTCTTTAGATGGGGATTGATAATTGTATTCGGATTATTCGGACTATTGTTTCCATCTTGAGTGTTATTCTCACAACATTTCGGCTGATGTAACCTTCGACCTTCTTCAGGTGTCTCTTGTCGAATTCGGAAATCTTTCTGTCGAATTCGGGAATCTGTACGGAATTTCGAACAGAACCCTTTATTTCATACACGGGATGGATTGCTCTCGTTCCGACAGGCATGACCCGTGGCCTAACGGATAAAGTACCAAGTAAAATTCAGTTCAAAGTGACAGTTTTCTGGGGGTTAAAGGTTCAATCCTTAGTGATGGCGATACTAAAAAAATAATTGCGAATTACTTACGAATTCTACCCGGTCATGGATGAGGGAAAGAGAGCAGGCTACCCCCGTGGATAAAATAAAGGGTTCCGTTCGAAATCCCGTACAGATTCCTGAGTTTGACAGAAAGATTCCCGAGTTCCGCAATATACACCTGAAGAAGGTCGGCGGTTACATCGGCCGAAACGTTGAGAATAACACTCAAGAATAGAACAGTAGTTTGAATAATCCCAAATATATTAATCTTGAAGAATCGCATCATCTTACACTAAGGTGATTGACGACAAGCAGTCATTTATAGCGTAATGCAATACTCCAGCTTTCGCCTATTGAGTTCTTTTTAACAGTTTGCTAACATGTCCGCTGAATTTGACATTTAGACGGTAATTTACTCTTCTATTTCCAATGTTGGCCAACGGTTAACGCTCCGATAACTGAGTCAAGAATGACTTTCGTATTAGGGTTCGAATCGTGAGACCGGCAGGGATTGTCTCCTCCCATACTGATGCTTGCAGGTTTGGCATGAAACACATGTGTATATAGGTTTATTTGAACATAATATTTATTTATAAATAATTATATATATATATATATATATATATATATATATATATATATATGGAAAATGAAAAAACAGAAAAACAAAATTATTTATATATTCGTCAACGTTTCGTCTTTATTTTGAGACTATATCAAGATGATTACATACAAGTACAATTTTTGACAATATTTGATGCGTTTGTACTTGTATATTTGTTTTTTTTTAATCAATCATCTTGGGAAAGTCTTAGAATTAAAAATGAAACGTTGATGTATATATAAATAATTTTGTTTTTTTCTTTTTATTTTTCGTCACGTTGGAATATTATTTCGATATTTTTCATCATATATATATATATATATATATATATATATATATATATATATATATATATATATATAACTATCTGGTTGAACAGGAGTGTCAACTTCTGTTTATTCCTTTTGTGATCCAATCTTTCTATTCGTCGAACGATAGATCTTGTACTATTAACCATGGAGTGTAGGAAATCTCCATTTTCGTCGTCGTAGTTGTTGTTGTTGTGTATTAATTGTAAAATACTGACAATGCGTTAGTACCGGTGGTGAATGCTATTTTATTATTTAATTAATAAGTAAATAAATTAATAAGTAAATAAAAGAATAAAGATATATATATATATATATATATATATATATATGTATGTGTGTGTGTGTGTAAACATATGCAAATAATTAGATATAACCAAAAATAAAACCATAAATACGGCTCTTTACAAACAATAACACACAACCTCCTGAAGACGGTCGCGAGACCGAAAGCGCTAAGATGCAACATTATGCGCCATGATCCACCAATTGATACTGGAAACCCGACGAATCGCTCGCCGAGTCGAGAAATTAACCAGAAAGATCGTAAAGAAAGAAAACTCCGTGGTCTTCAACGACACAAGTCTAATAAACGACTTGCTGCCGAAATATATATATATATATATATATATATATATATATATATATATCAAATATAGAGTTCAGATATATATATATATATATATATATATATTAGATTTCTTGAATGTGAGAATATATATATATATAATATAAGTGTTACTGCAGTTTTAGAAGCGTCGTTAGTAGATATATTTGAAAATTTCTTTGAGAAACCAGTAAACAAACGCGTGAATTCATATCAATAAATGAAAATTTATTTAATCATTTTTTTTTTTTTATAATTCCAAATTTTCGGTTTAATCAAACCATAATCATGGTAAACAGACATTGTATTTCTTCCTTTTTTTGTTTCCTGGTAAAAATCTGACGGCGTGGCCGAAGATTTACGATCTCTTCCGATCTTATTGGAGAGTTTTTTTGTTTTTTTTTTTTTTTTATATATGCCCGATATTGTAGTGAATGACCTGGTTGGCTGAGATGAATAATATAAGTGTTACTACAGTTTTAGAAGCGTCGTTAATAGATATATTTGAAAATTTATTTGATATATATATATATTTCTTTGATATATATATATATATATATATCGTCGTCTCTCGGACTCTCTCTATATCTCCCTTTCTCTTTCTGCCCCTCTCTCTCTCAATCTCTCTATATATAATCAGCCCTCTCTCTCTCACACTCGCTCTCTTTTTAGCCCCTCTCTATTTCCTCTGTCGTTGAAATAAACAAAAACGGTATTATTTTAAAACGAAAATGACATCTTATATTATAAACGTGCAAAGTATACTCAATCTCTCTTTCTCTAGTCGTCGCTATACATATATATATATATATATATATATATATATATATATATATATATATTAAATATTAATTATTTATTACCTACAGACATCGATGTTTCATGCTTGCGTAATCTTCAGTGCAGGTAATTAATTCCCGGTGGTCGGCGAGCGTGAACTCCGATAACAAATCGCCACTGATTTGCAGTCAAGAGTCTTACCCGTTGGCCACCACAAATTAGCTGGGAAGTTAGGAGGAATTTAGCTTTGTAAATACCAAGTCGGCGGATATTTACAACAAGTAGCGAAGAGTGATTAACAACAACAAACCGTGTTATATATCTATCGTTTCTCTCTCTCTCTCTCTCTCTCTTTCTCACTCTCTCTGAGCCTCTCTCTCACTCTCACCCTCTTTCCTCTAATGCTGTTGAAATAAAACTAAAACGATATTTATTTTAAAACGAAAATGACATCTTATATTATAAACGTGCAAAATATACTCTATCTCCAATCTCTCTTCTTTTTCTCTCCTCCTCGCTTTATATATATATATATATATATATATATATATATATACATATATATATATATATGTATATATATATGTATATATATACATATATATATATGTGTATATATATATATATATATACATATATATATATATATACATACATATATATATATACATACATATATATATATATATATATATATACATATATATATATATATATATATATATATATATATATATATATATATATATATATATATATATTCTTGTACTCTCTGTGTCTATCTCGTCCCCCCTCTCTCTCTCTCTCTCTCTCTCTCTCTCTCTCTCTCTCTCTCTCTCTCTCTCAATCTACCTTACGTCTTTCTTCTCTCGTCTTCTCGCTCCCCCCCTCTCTCGTCTTAGGGCGTGTCGCTGAAATATAACAAAAAAAACATTTATTTTAAAACGAAAATGACAACTTACGTTATCAACGTGTGATCCGATAAATCAGAACGAAGGCGACGTGACAGAGAAGAATAGAAAACAAAGTTTAAGTGAAAGGTCTGCATATTTTTAATTTATAATTATAAATCTATATTCATGTCCTGATACATTGCAATATTTATCTTTTATATTTTTCCCACGCATGACTGCTGTCAAATGAATACATAAATAGATACGTGCTATATGAAATAATAAACATATTCTTGATTTCATCCGAAAGTCGATTTAATATTTATGTTCTCATGCTCATTCCGTGTTTCCGCAAAGTTATATCTGTGGATCCCCTTCCTTATAATGTAACATATTGAATAACTTATATTTATAATGGTGGATGTATCCTGGATGGGTTTGGTCATATGACTAGATAGAATGGATTTGCAGTGATATAATTAGTGGCAGTTTGAGTTTTAATGAAAATGTAAGTATTATTTTTGTTTGTTATTGTTTTGGGCGATAAAGACAAATGAAAGAATTCAATTATTCATGGCGATGGATTTTCCTACATTCTAGAGGGAGTTGTTTCCCGTATATTGTGTGTCGCACCCTATATATATATATATATATATATATATATATATATATATATATATATATATATATATATATATATATATACATTTTTTTTCATGATATTATGTGTTTGTGAAAGGAAGAAATGTCGGTGTTCAAATGTTCTTTGATGCGTTGGTGCAGAGGCCTGACGGTGCTACCGATATAGAACTTCCGGCACTTAACGCATTGTAGGCTATACACCGTATAGGTGTGGAAGCAGAGACCAGAGTTGGTGATGGGACAATTAACTAGAGAGCAGGGTTCCGGGGTGTAGTGGCTTTTTTTGCCAAATGTTGTCGGAGAAAAGTGCCTGTGTGGGAGAGTTGTATGTCGAGGTTCTCACTACGTATGGCTTTGCGGATAGCGGAAGTGATGCGGTCGCTAAACAAGGGGGGCTTAAAGAAGCAGGTGTTGGTGAGAGTGTGGTGTCTACGTCTTCTGGTGTTATGGAAGCTGGATGTGGTAGTGAGGGGGAAACCGTTTGCTAAGATAGTCTGGTGGAAGGCTTTGTTGTGTGTTGTTTTGTCGGTAGTGGATGAGCATTTGTTCTGTATGCGGGTGATTTCGGTGTGCGCATAACTAATTTTAGTTTTGAGGGGTAGGGCGGATTTGTAATGGATGAAAAGGTTCCTGCAGGCGGGTTTTCTATAGAAGGTGGTGTGATTTTACAGTTGCCTCCCCTTGATCGTTCATTTTCTAGTAAAATCTTAACGACTTTCACTAACTATAATTTAAAATTAAAATTGAATTTAAAAAATAAGAAAGAAAAAAATTAAAAAATAATAATAAATAATAATGTATACAAATAAATAACTATGAATAAGATAACAAGCTTTAAGCTGAATAATTATACAATAAATTAAAATAAATTATGATAAGAATAATTAATATTGATATCCAATTAGCTTATCTAAATTCATTTTCTGCGTATCTTCCATCAATTCTCTGCGGCATTTCGTCAACAGTCGTATCCATCAGCCTTTTCGACCATTCGGTCATATTTTTGATCTTTTGATAATGAGAGGTTCCACTCTCGAAAATTAAAGTTTACCTTTTCCGGATCTTTTTAAATTGCTTGACAGTAAACTTTTTTCTATTTACTGCTCTGGTATTTAAACCGTTAAACCGTGAAATATTAATAAATTGATTTGAGATTCCATTCATATTTCATCTTCTCATTTATTTTTTTTCATCTGTTCCACCTTCCGGTACCGATATAACATTGCTCCTGCCTCGGATTACTAACTTACATTTATATATATATATATATACGTTTCTGAATTTTTAGATTAGGATGGATTATTTGGATTTTTCGAACTACTGTAGATTAAATAAAGGTTTCCGTTAGAAATTCTGTACAGATTCCCGAGTTCGACATAAAGATTCCTGATTTCGACAAGATGCACCTGAAGATGGTCGACGGTTAATCGGTCGAAAAGTTGTGAGAATTAAAATCCAAGATGAGAATAGTAGTCCGAATAACCCAAATAATATGAAAACATTTTTGGTAAATAGTTTTTATGCCAACCCATATTTTTATATACTTTATAAACGAATGTTCTAACTATCCTATACAGTCAAGTAAATATTTGCAAGTAATTTTGCTTAAATATAATATATTGTGCAAAAAATTAAAGAGAAAAATTTAGCACTATTGGGTTAATGAAAATGATGTCCCCAGAGAGTAACCAATGAAAACGTAGTATTTAATTTCCTCAAAGATCAACAAAGCGGAAACTTTGAAAAATAAATTGTTTATATTTATATTATTTTCAATCATTTTCGTTCTTTTATTAGTCGTGTTTTTTCCTTACTTTTTAAAATTGTTAATTTGAAGGAATCCAAGTAAAAAATAGCAGTCGTTTTAGATTTGATTGATTTCGCTTGCCTTTAAATTTGTTTTTTAAAGTTATTCGACACCTGTTTAGATGTAAGTGGTGTGACGTAATATCCGGTACTATTATGTCACATCCGTCTACTTTTTTACTCTCATTAAAACAAAGAAGATGATTGGGATAGGCAGCATTCTGAAAGACAAATGTAGAAATTAGGTTGCTCTCATGCATTGACGATTATTGTTACACACATTGTATACACTTGCAAACAAGTTATTATAGATGGATTCAGTTCAGACCTAAAATATGCTTTTATGTTTAATTTCTTTCCTTCCTTTCTTTTATTCTATATTTCTTTGTTTATTTTGTCGAACGCAGTCGTAAGGTTATAATTGCATACACGTACACGGAAGCGACCGTTTTCTCAAAATAGTCCAGCGCATGCGCGTCGACAGAGTTACCAAGATGGCTGCCATTGAATAAAGTTACCGGCTGTCCAATAGCAATCAAACCACGCACTATGGAACGACACACGTATATACAGCGAAATAAGCGATCAACAACGACTGGACCAGATTGAAAAATCCTATTCTATATGAAAAAGTAAGATTTAAAAAAAAACTGAAACGTTAATCAATAATCGAAATTGTATAAATGGATACTGGCAATACGGACGTGGGTAGTAAGAGACGCGAAGAGAAGAAACACGGCGAGAAATGGCTGACTAAATGTGCTGCTACAATGATAAACTCTACAAGTTCTCCATCCCTCGTAACTATTGCATTTTTTTCTGCTGTACGCAGTTTGTAAGACAATGGAAGTAGGGATAGTGTTTCACAATACTGATTAACATACTATCAATTTGGCTCGGTCATAAACATATGTCTACGAGCGTCACTTGTTGAACAATCTTTCACAGGTGGATTGAATTCAGACCTAGGTTTGATCGTATTACAATTAGTCATAAGAACACTAATTGACATAGGATCTAGACTTATACAAGAACGATTGAATTAAAATTACTTGACTTCACTTGACTTGGGTCATCCATCAATTGATAGCGAAACATACACGAAGTCCGTGCTCCACGATGCTCGCTCACTCATTACGGCCAGACGCTCAAATTCTGAGAGGTCAGAGTCCTTCTTCGGAATAGTATTGATCTTAATATGAGGCCTTCCAATCTGTCTCTTGATACTTCCGAAACCAGAGAAGAACTTTTCCAGCAAGTTCGTTGTGTCGAGATACATGCCCAGCCAGCGCCAGAAATCGCGTTGTACAACTATATAGCAGATATGCGTGCAAGGTAGTGATACATTATTTAGTTTGTTACATGGTCTCACCACGATGTGTTGTAGACGATGTGCAGCATTTTGGTGTATGATCCATCAAGTTTCTTAGATTGAGCCGCATTTTGTGTCCAAAAGTCTGATCGTAGAGTGGAATGGTGTCGACTGATACTTGGCTTTTCTTTTTATATTCTTGATAGCAGCTTCCCAGATTATGTCGCTGCTTACGATATGAATATGCGTGTTGGCAAAGCGTGGATGATAATCAACTCTCTCGAACAAAGCTGGAAAGCTGCTATCAAGAATGAGACAAAAATGTTACTTTTCACAGCATCAGTCAAATTTAAATTAACCGAACATTTTTAAACACGTAAACGTTGATAATGATTATAATAGTTTAATATTGTGTTATTACACTTTTTGTCCAAAGTTGGTCGGATGTTTGCTTGTTTCGTTTTACGGCATATCAACACTTTTCTGATTATTAAAGCCGAATCTAGTCATTATTTAGATATTATATGCTTCAATATATGTCCTGTATGCAATTGGGTTGTAGTTTAATTTTTTTTGTAGGCGTATATTTAGTAAACAAATGGTATGTAAACAATAGTTTCCATTTAACTCATATATGGGATCGTAAGAAATACTACCACCTATAACCGGGGTCGACCTGGGAGTAATAAAAACTAAGGATTTACTTCCACATTTGGGCCTCACTACCGGATGCAGTTTTGTGTCATACCCAGAACAGTTGAGGTGGGAAGAGGTTGATAGGGTTGGGAAATACGGTAGGCAGGGGAAAAGGGCAGACAAGTCTGGGAAAAATTAATTTTATGATGTTTTGTTTAAAAAATGCGAAAACTTTTTTTCCAACGGTGCTCACACAAAACGGTTTTCATTTTGCCAAATATGCGGCCCTGCTTCGCCCTACAATAAGGTGCACGAGCGTCTCTACGAGCCTAGAAATAGCTAGATGACAGTAGATAAATCGTAGTAGAATTAGTCTTCCAGAGAACCGACTACCATATAATCAAGTTAGGTATTTTGTAAAACGTCTCTACAGTTCTAGAGAAAACAGATGTAGAAGTATGCTTTCGCAAGTATAATAATTCAATGCAATTAAATTGATTCACCCATGAAACAATGTCTACGCCATCTTTTTTTTTTCGTTCTGACTGAACTATGTTTGTTTTTACCAAAACATCGCTTTAAAATAAGTTGAAACACAAATAAACTTATCCAGGTAGGTAGAAAAGTAAGTTATCTTGGCTTTGGTAACATTTATTTGTTGCAAATTTGTTTTTTTTTACCCCTGTTTCGTTCTGTTAACTACACTTGAAAATGCATAAAAAAGTAACCCGAGCTCAATGGGTGATCTAACGGGTCACCTTATTTACTAATACCTCTACAAAACTGAATAGGAATCATTTGAAAATGTTTCAATAATATTGAAAGAGTAGAATAGTTTATATTCTACTCTATCAAGATGAGCAACGCGTGGGTAGAGACTTCCTTTGAATTGGCTAAGCACGTTGATTGCTGCTTCGAATTCCATGTATTACGTTCGCAGTAAAGCATATCAGAAATAAAAAATACGCCAGAGCATGTTATTAACAAAGATTATTAATAGTTTATTAATAGTTTATTAATAAATGTTATTAACAAAGATTATTAATAGTTTATTAATAGTTTATTAATAAATGTTATTAACAAAGATTATTAATAGTTTATTAATAGTTTATTAATAAATGTTATTAACAAATATTATTAATAGTTTATTAATAAATGTTATTAACAAAGATTATTAATAGTTTATTAATAGTTTATTAATAAATGTTATTAACAAAGATTATTAATAGTTTATTAATAGTTTATTAATAAATGTTATTAACAAAGATTATTAATAGTTTATTAATAGTTTATTAATAAATGTTATTAACAAATATTATTAATAGTTTATTAATAAATGTTATTAACAAAGATTATTAATAGTTTATTAATAGTTTATTAATAAATGTTATTAACAAAGATTATTAATAGTTTATTAATAGTTTATTAATAAATGTTATTAACAAAGATTATTAATAGTTTATTAATAGTTTATTAATAAATGTTATTAACAAAGATTATTAATAGTTTATTAATAGTTTATTAATAAATGTTATTAACAAATATTATTAATAGTTTATTAATAAATGTTATTAACAAAGATTATTAATAGTTTATTAATAGTTTATTAATAAATGTTATTAACAAAGATTATTAATAGTTTATTAATAAATGTTATTAACAAATATTATTAATAGTTTATTAATAGTTTATTAATAAATGTTATTAACAAAGATTATTAATAGTTTATTAATAAATGTTATTAACAAAGATTATTAATAGTTTATTAATAGTTTATTAATAAATGTTATTAACAAATATTATTAATAGTTTATTAATAAATGTTATTAACAAATATTATTAATAGTTTATTAATAAATGTTATTAACAAAGATTATTAATAGTTTATTAATAAATGTTATTAACAAAGATTATTAATAGTTTATTAATAGTTTATTAATAAATGTTATTAACAAAAATTATTAATAGTTTATTAATAAATGTTATTAACAAAGATTATTAATAGTTTATTAATAAATGTTATTAACAAATATTATTAATAGTTTATTAATAGTTTATTAATAAATGTTATTAACAAAGATTATTAATAGTTTATAAATAAATGTTATTAACAAATATTATTAATAGTTTATTAATAAATGTTATTAACAAATATTATTAATAGTTTATTAATAAATGTTATTAACAAAGATTATTAATAGTTTATTAATAGTTTATTAATAAATGTTATTAACAAAGATTATTAATAGTTTATTAATAAATGTTATTAACAAATATTATTAATAGTTTATTAATAGTTTATTAATAAATGTTATTAACAAAGATTATTAATAGTTTATTAATAAATGTTATTAACAAATATTATTAATAGTTTATTAATAGTTTATTAATAAATGTTATTAACAAAGATTATTAATAGTTTATTAATAAATGTTATTAACAAAGATTATTAATAGTTTATTAATAAATGTTATTAACAAAGATTATTAATAGTTTATTAATAGTTTATTAATAAATGTTATTAACAAAGATTATTAATAGTTTATTAATAAATGTTATTAACAAAGATTATTAATAGTTTATTAATAGTTTATTAATAAATGTTATTAACAAATATTATTAATAGTTTATTAATAAATGTTATTAACAAATATTATTAATAGTTTATTAATAAATGTTATTAACAAATATTTATTAATAGTTTATTAATAAATGTTATTAACAAATATTATTAATAGTTTATTAATAAATGTTATTAACAAATATTATTAATAGTTTATTAATAAATGTTATTAACAAATATTATTAATAGTTTATTAATAAATGTTATTAACAAATATTATTAATAGTTTATTAATAAATGTTATTAACAAAGATTATTAATAGTTTATTAATAGTTTATTAATAAATGTTATTAACAAAGATTATTAATAGTTTATTAATAAATGTTATTAACAAAGATTATTAATAGTTTATTAATAAATGTTATTAACAAATATTATTAATAGTTTATTAATAGTTTATTAATAAATGTTATTAACAAATATTATTAATAGTTTATTAATAAATGTTATTAACAAAGATTATTAATAGTTTATTAATAGTTTATTAATAAATGTTATTAACAAAGATTATTAATAGTTTATTAATAAATGTTATTAACAAACATTTATTAATAGTTTATTAATAAATGTTATTAACAAAAATTATTAATAGTTTATTAATAAATGTTATTAACAAATATTATTAATAGTTTATTAATAAATGTTATTAACAAATATTATTAATAGTTTATTAATAGTTTATTAATAAATGTTATTAACAAATATTATTAATAGTTTATTAATAAATGTTATTAACAAAGATTATTAATAGTTTATTAATAAATGTTATTAACAAATATTATTAATAGTTTATTAATAGTTTATTAATAAATGTTATTAACAAAGATTATTAATAGTTTATTAATAGTTTATTAATAAATGTTATTAACAAAGATTATTAATAGTTTATTAATAAATGTTATTAACAAAGATTATTAATAGTTTATTAATAGTTTATTAATAGTTTATTAATAGTTTATTAATAGTTTATTAATAAATGTTATTAACAAAGATTATTAATAGTTTATTAATAGTTTATTAATAGTTTATTAATAGTTTATTAATAGTTTATTAATAAATGTTATTAACAAAGATTATTAATAGTTTATTAATAGTTTATTAATAGTTTATTAATAGTTTATGTACAAACTGGTTATTCGTCATTTGAGTTTCTGTAACTAAAATATGGTATAATTTTCTAAAATCAATATCCGTAGAGTAGTTATACATCTAAGAAAGTTCATTCTGTATTAATATCGAGTGATCATCAGTAGAAAGATTTCTACCTCTCGGCGTGGCGATTCTGGTACGAAGTCCTATTCCCAAAAGGGATCTCCGGGTGAGGTGTGTGTGTGTGTTTTTAACTTAGTTCACCACAAACAAGACAAGTTACCACTGTAGACATAAGGAACTACTGAGAATTAGGGTGAAAGTTTAGGGGGTTATCCTAAATTGGGAGCTGCGCAGCGAGATGCTGGTTCACATTAGTTTTAAATGTCTGCATGTTGGTACAGTCGGGGAAACGGAGTAGGTAGGGAGGGAGTTCAAAAGGCCGACAGCTCGAGGAAAGAAGCTATTGGAGTAGAAGGCTCTCCGGCATGTTCCAGTGGCATTAGAGTATTCTCTGTGAGATTCGTTAATTCTACAAATGTTTCCATTGAGCGATGATAACAGAGCGATATTAAATAGTCTATTAATTAGGCTCATGCGATTAAACAATCCTACCTGTTTCATTTGTATGTTTTTTTTTCCTTTTCAAATTTCTAAAAAAGCATTTTTCTAGAGCAAATGTTCTAGAGACGTGGTTAGAGAACTGCCCTACAAACGTTTATTTATGAAAATAGGAATTATATTAACAGATGCCCCAAGTAATATATAACTGTTATCCATCTCTCTTGGGTATTAGTCCAGTCTTATGTGAAAGCCGACCTCAAACTGGAGTGACATATCGATAGGGATGTGTGCTAGTCATTTCTTTAGTCTTTTTACCGTTTCCCTTTCTTAAATCTTATTTATAATCTTTTTTCAAAATGGCCGATTTTGGTTTAAACATTTATCACCATTCAGCGCGCTCATTCTATTAAATCTTACAAATAGGGGCAGTAACTCCCTTTTCCTCCATTCTATATTCGACTCCTTTAATTCAATCCTCATTGATAAAACAATTCTTAATTTTCTATTTGACTCTACCCTTCAGATACTATCAATTCGACAAATCTAATTCTTATAGTCGAGTGGTGCCCACCATATTTTCGTTTTCTAAACCGGTGATAATTTCCAAGTTCCGGTCAGCTCATGATCCAAAAATCAATGGTCCTTTATTGTTGACTACGAAATTAAGTGGTCATTTATATATTTAAATTCCATCTTCAATTCTGTCTGCGAGCACAACTTAACGCACTAAGATTTTCTAGATGCACGAATTTGACAATTCTTATCTAATCGTTGTTATTGTTATAAGCTAACCTTGACAGTATTAATCCCATAAATGACATTTTCGAAAAAAGTAATTTTCTCCTTTCAGAATTGTGAATAGTCCGAACTCGTCTAGTTTGAATTATTCTCGACGATCAATAGTCTACTTATTTTATCAAAGTAAGGAAGGAAAGGGGTGGAGGCTTTAATGCTAAATCAGTTATTACTCTTTTTCTTTACGTTTACTAAAAATATTGCTCGTTTACTTTTTTAATTCGACTCGCACCACAACCTTCACAATTCTTTAATTTTTTTTAAATCTTCAAGCTATTATTATACTAAATGCGAGTTACTCAAAATTTATTTCCATATGGTTGTTTTCCTACATGCTAAAATATACCTTAGTTTTGAGATCGAGTTATGTTTGTAAAAACTAATTTTTAATTGTTTTAATGGGTCATAATAATATAATGAACTGAACAAGTCACCTATTCTCTCTTAGCTATCTATGTACTTATCTCGCCCTCTCTCACTCAACGTTCATACAATAACTCTCTAATATTTGTTAATGTATCTGAGAGCATATAGAGAAAGGGAGGCTCTTTTCTTTGCGTCGTTATTTAATTTACATACGCGTGGTTGTGCACGTCACAAACACGTACGTAAATTAGGTGCCAACACAATAAGTCTATTTACGTCTATATGAGAATAATAAATAATAATAATACTTCTATATACGAATAATAATGAATAAAATACTTCTACACTACTACAACAACTATTACTACTACAACTACTACTGCTGCTACTACTACTACTACAACTAATAATAATAATAATAATAATAATAATAATAATAAATAAATAAATAAATAAATAAATAAATAAATAAATAAATAAATAATAATAATAATGACATTCTAAACCACCCAAACGGAAAGAACACACACACAAACATACTAAGTAATACCAGCTTTGGCTAGCACTATACAAAATGATTGTGAATGGTCAAGAAGGATAGAAAACCGAGAAGGGGGCACCGACCAGGCCTCCACTGGAAGGGTGCGGAGAAAACTGGAAGCCTTGGGAGGATTATTGCTACTCAAATTTCAAAGAAGACCACTGGTCGTTGCCAGCCAGAAATTAATGGTAAACGTCTACTGCGATAATTCAAAATGATTTGCAGTAGTTATTGAAAGGACAAAGAAAGCCATAAATCTGGGAAGACTCGTCACTCAGACTTCATGGAACACTCTCGTTATTGTCAGTGAGCAGTCACCGATATTGACTTGCGTGAGTAAATAATAATAATAATAATAATAATAATAATAACGACAACGATAAATAATAATAATAATAATAATAATAATAATAATAATAATAATAATAATAATAATAATAATAATAATAATAATAATAATAATAATAAATAATAACGACAACGATAAATGTAATAATAAGTACCAATGGTTGTGGCAAGCGAGAAATCAATGGTAAGCGGCTGTTGCGATAACTCAAAGTCATTTCCAAGGTTATCGAAAGAGGTAGAGAGTACTGAAAATCTAGGAAGACTTGTTGTCACCCAGACTCTAGGGAACACCACCGGTTATTATCAGTGAGTATTCTCTGATGAATATCTGTAGGGGAACTCCTAGTGAGTACAATAATAATATGGAAACCATGAGATTCATTATTTTTAGTTAGGCAAGAAATATGTTTTAAAACATATATCACAGTTTATGAATTTTCCAATGAAATCAAAGTAGAATAAATAGTAGTGGTTCTGACCCAACGGGTCAAAGGTACTTCGAGTTATGTTTTAAAATATATCTTCCTCCATTTATATTTCAATTATTATTCTCTCTTATTACTTTAGAGTGTATTTCACCACACAGTGTATCACACAGTGTATCATACGCCTTGGTTTCTTAATGTTATAAACAAGGTAAACGCATGCCTCACTTTATTTCGGGTATATCCTGCTAATGTTATTCATTCTAGAATTGATTTAGGATCTCGTCTCCTGATGTATTACTTATCGGTTTACTATTTAAAAGTTACAGTGTTTTGGAAGTTCGTCTGTTCGTACACAAATAGAAACATTATTGGTTGACAAAAAAGGAATAGGCAGAATACACATTACTAAGGCAGTAGTTTTTACGATGTCAATACATGAGTTCGAATCTCACGTAAGTCTAAAGCGTTTTTTTTTAATGGATGCGTATTTTATAAATGTAAAGAAATTAACATAATACATGAAAAAAAAACATTACATAAATATTTTTTAAAACTAAATGACCTTTTTTATAATCCGCTATAAAAGTAGACAGAGGATATTTGGCATTAGTTCAAAGCGAATTATTTTTGCTTAAAAACATAATGTTTCATGTTTTATTGCCAATACACACAATGTTTACTCTCTATTAGTTACTCTCTCGTAGTTACTTTCTCATGCAAATACTAAGCAACGTATTTTTTTCACGGGATTTAAGAACTATTATTCGTCGTACTGGCTATAAAGCAAGTATAAGCTAAATAAAGATGGAAATTGACATACCAAGGTACTTCACCAATGCCACTCAAGAAGTGGGTATAAACTAGTCATTATAATCAGTATTAGATATAGTATGGTACATTTATTTCCAAATGATTCTCATTTTACTTTTAAGCGACGTTTTCGATGAAGCTGGTTAAAAGGACTGTTGCCTATAAACCTTTGAGGTTTTTATTATAGTTAAGAAAAGGTTCGTCCCCGCCCAACAAGAAAAAATAAAAAAGAGAAAAGGTTACCCCGACGCTCGTTTCCTGTTTTAAGATCTGTCTAGGCAGAATTATAGTTAACGGCCCAAGAGCTTACATCCAAAAAGGCTCTGGCAGTTAACTACAACTGTGTCCGGTCAGAACATTCACACTCATTTTGGAAATAGGACGTCGGCAATCTACACCCATCTAACAACTCGGTCTTATCCCCACCTTGATTTCTAGGGAGCTGCCTCATTAGAAAGTTAGCCTTGATAAGCATATTTACTATATTTACATCAAAGAGCGATTCTTGCAACAACCACAATCTGAGAAATAACATTACACTCTCCGAGCATTCATTTATAAAGATCAGGCATTTTAGCTACGGATGACCATAATAATTGTGCACGATTCTCATGCTATTCTGAACACTAGACTATTCTAATAATGCAAAACCAGCCGTTGTATTATCATATAAGAAATCATCAGGCAATGTACTTGAGTGTAAATGAAAATTTTGAGACATTTTAAAGCAGAGACTAATCAGCTATATATATATATATATATATATATATATATATATATATATATATATATATATGTATCATAATCCTTGTTTACGAATACTTCTATTGAAAGATGTTATTGTAAGAAATAAATAACAAAAAACAAGTCAATTACGGATCGCTGCAACTCATCGTTTTGTTTATTGGTCTTAACCGGTGTATCTTTTCTTATTTTCTCTTCTTACATGGATTGAAATTATATATATATATATATATATATATATATATATATATATATATATATATATATATATATATAATATTTGTCTGTGTGCGTGCTATACAAGTCGATATGTTAACGGTTAGAACATCCAAATAAGTTTCAATAAAGGTAAAAAATTTCAAAGAATCTATAGACACCATTGAAATTTACTTTTCGATTTCATCTGTGGTAACTAGGGGCACTTATCGGTTAAGTCTATGAAATAATTGAAATATATGAAAACGAAAACAATGTATTTAAAAAAAAATGTGTTTTAATATTTAAATAATTATTTTTATGGGTATATTTAAGATTTAAAATTAGTAAGCTAAAAACGAATGCGTTTCGATTCGTTAAATCCATTTTCCGTGTTACAACTGTCTGTACTAAACGCAGCATCAAAAAGTTTTTTTTGTTTTTTTTTTAAAACACCGCCCCTCTAACAGTTTTGTATTAATTGACTTCATATTACAAATTATATTTTTGACTTTTCTTTCAGGACAAAAAGTGTAAACAGGACTGTATTTGACATTATTTTCGACCAGCAATATATTTCCACGCTGGTAAATACCGCTAAAAAGCTATAATTGCATTTCGCTCCAGCTCTCCTGAACACTAGACTCTTCTAATAATACAAAACCAGCAGTGAAATGGTTATGTAAAAATATACTCAATGTACTATCGTAGTCTTTTCTACTCGACTGTTTGCGTTATTTTTTTCTTTGTATCTTTTTTTTCTGCTGGCTATTTTTCTGCTTTTCTATCAAACCCATTTACAACGTCTGTCGATATACAGCATAATCACGTTTACATAATGGCTCCCGTCAGATCCTCGAAGTTAAGAGATATCATTTTTAATTAATGAAAATAAGGAGTGGAAAAAAAGAAAATTGCTAAAATTTTCCTTAAGACCTTATCGTCTAACCCTCTAAGGGGAAACGTAAGAATGATAAATTAAAAACTCGGATATGAAATGAGGGAAAAATTGTTTAACTTGGAGAAATCAATTGAGAGAGAGAAAAGGGGGTCAATCTCTCAACGTTATTGGAGATTTGAATCACGGAAGATCTCCAGCCGATGTTTCAAAAATTTTTGTCTACACAGGCTAGGTCGAGAATTGTTAATAATTAACGCCTCAATAATATTGAGATGATCGTTTGACCTAGCACTGTGTAAAACAAAAAAACTACTCATTGGTCAGAACAAATATTTGTACCAACCAGGTGATTACCGGTGGCAGATTCATGTGCTTCAAAGTTCCCGGATGATCTCGAAACCTAGTGTAAACGAATATCACGTGGTATATGTTGAGCTATTCTCATTTCTAATCTTTAGGATGTCTTGCCAACGTAGTCAGCTTCACACTGACATATGAATATATAAACAACGGAATTCTTTTGAATGGCTGGCAAAACATCCTTACAGAAAGAAGAGAAAGGGTTGTGAGAGAACAGTTTACTTTAAAATATAAGATACTGTCCTTATTCATGTTGATTGTTTCGGTGATTAGCTATAAATCGAGCCGGACTAAATATTTTTTTAAATAAATTGTAGCAAACTACGTTATTATTTTGCCAATTACATTGTACAGCAATAACAAGCGAAAAATTAATTTCTCAGCTAAAAGACTATTTAGGTCAAACTTTATATATATTATTATTATTACTTGTATTTACACTAACATGTACAAAATCTGCG
>OY744539.1:835000-840000 GCA_963556195.1 Sepiola atlantica | reverse complement strand
TAGTTAGACTTATTATTACATAATTCTCGCCCAAACCATCTATAATATTAACACATGGTCTATACCTGATTATCCTCATTCTCCCGAAGATAGACCCGGATGAGTCTGAAAGTACTTAGGACACAAATCAAAACTATGGCAAATTCATCAGCCAATTCCCCTCCGAAACTAAGATCCTGATTCGGACTATTGAAAGGATCTACCAAAGGATATCCAGACATAAGTTGTCTCTTATATTCAACAATACTTGCCTGCAAGTGAAGATGCTGCCTATATATACATATTTATATATATATATATATATATATATATATATATATATATATATATATATATATATATATACACACACACACACATATATATATATATATATATATATATATATATATATATATATATATATATATATATGGGAAATGAAAAAGGAAAAACCAAAAAGGAAGTTTTTATGTGTTCATCAACGTTTCGTCTTTATTTGTAAGACTTCTTCAGGATGATAATATAAAGAAAAATGTCATGCAAGTACGTGGACATATAGGGTGTACATGGTGGGTCTATAACGGAGACCCCACGCCTTTTACTCTTCTACCCGTGACGTGACGGCATCAAATGTAATGTAATGAGAACCGTCTCGGCGCAGTGCAGGAATCCTTCCTGACTGTGAACACCTTTTCTTTGGCTCGTGATTTCGTCTGTAGTGGCTGTAAAAAGAAAGATGGCTCGAATCTCCCTCGGGTCTGATGAATGACGACTTCGTGATTCTGTGAAGGCAAGATTACTTAGCAGCACAATTCACGATAGAATAACTCGACAAACGGCTAGGTCTTTTCACAACAATAATTATTTAATAAAAATGAACAAAGTCTATTCTTCGATAATGGCTTCCTTATTAGCTATTGTATCTCTCCGTGTGCGTGTATGAATCTCTATTTACGATTTCCCAGTTGTTAAATAAGTTGTAACTTAATCTATGTTTGGAGAACCGTGTGTGTGTGAAACTCCCTTTACGAGTGTTAATCCTTAATTAAGTTGTGACTTGTCTATTGAAAACGGTGGGGGGGGGGGCACTATTGTTAACACCTCCCAGACAAGAAGCTGTTCGCGCAACATCTCGTCTGGTGATCCCCTAGCCCGACGGAGACGTCCGTTCTCGACCAATTCTTAGATCTCACTGTTTTGTGATCGCATTTTCGCGTCAAATAACAAAAACGAAAAACGTATAACTCATACTCTCTCTCTCTCTCTCTCTCTCTCTCTCTCTCTCTCTCTCTCTCTCTTCTCGTCGTGTGGTACGCGCGATGCTGACTTAGTCTCTTTCTTTCCCCATCCCTTCTTCTGTGTCCCCACCCCTCCCCCGAGGTGGGGTGGTACGGGCAATTGTAATTCGTCGTTTTGGTTTCTCTTTAGATCTTATCTACACTAAAGAAAGCCATTAGCCTCTCTTTCTCTATTGGACCACCCATCGAGCTGACATCCCTCGTATCTCAAAAGCCCCATGACCAAATTGTTCAGCTGGTCAAACTCATCCATTGTATCTGGTTAAATGCCACTGACAGCTTACACGCTCTATCCCGCCAGGCTGGCGCCGCCTCTCGGCCAAGGTTTGGACAGTCAAAAATATGTACTAGCTCCCAGACTTCCACTTGTCTCTACGTGGGGCCTGATCTCCCCGATGCATTCCAGTGCACCCCGGGGTGCAGACTCCGTCGCTGAAACCACTGTTTCACATCCGCCCAATCCTTATTTCGTGTCAATTGGTTGAAATTGACATCTCCCAGACCGTCACCTTTCTCTACGTGGGGGCAGATACGTCGGATGAAATCACTGTTTCACATCCGTCCACCCTTATTTCGTGTCACTTGGTTGCAATTGACATCTCCCAGACCGTTACCCTTCCCCACACACAGAGAGAACAACGGACAATACAATCAAAACAATAATAATCAAAAGTTAAGAAAAAACTGTAGCTAAACAATGGAACAAAAAGTTTTCTTTTTCTGTTCTGTTTTCTTTTGGTCTGTCCTTCTTTTTCTCTTTCCAGTCTATTAAAACATCAGGACTACGTATGTATGTGTGTATGTGCGTATGCATTTTGTGGTTTCTGTGTTGGGAGGTGGGTAGGTGACAAAATGAATTATTATGCATGCAATTAAAAGTTTGTTAATACAGATTGGAGCTCGCAACGCCCCTTACAAACTACGTCACCATCACCCTCTCCTCGGAATCAATCTCTACTTCTTCACTGGTCATCCACCCGGATTTCCGACACGGGCAGCGATTCCTGCTCCCGCTCGCGATCTGGGTGAAGTGTACTCGAGGGTGACCCTCCCTCGCTCATGCACTCGGCCGTCGGTGTGCTCGCGCCGTCCAATTTCTCCCTATGTCTTTCTCGCGCCCTTTGTCTTTTCTGCAAAAGCTAACCCTATTATTTATGTGCACAATTCTCACTAACATCGACCAAGCCCTATCGTGCCCGTGTCTAGTTCTACCTTTTAACGTGAATTTTCCCTTCCTGACGGGGTTAATCGAACCCTCAATCTCTCTAAAGCTAATAGCTTGTTACCTTCTGGTTATGCAACGCATTTTAACACATTATAATACTTTCATAACTGTTCGATGGGGTCGACCGGTAATCTCAAACGATTTGGTAATTCGGCCCTAATCTGCCGAGATGATTATATTCGGCGACAAGTGTCTTAGCGATTGCATATCTAACTGTGCACCTGTGCACTCACTCGTCAGTATCAACGACTGAAATTCTCTTGGTACGGACCTGTCTGGTTCGCATACCGTCACTATCATTGCGTCGGCCACCTCGGCCGGATTCTCTTCGTTCCCTTCTCTGGGAAAAACAATTCTCTCAGACTAACACCTTCTTGGCTCACTTCGGCCCGGTGACATTCGATATCGATGCGCCTTCTCTGGCTGCATGCGACAGTAACCCTTTTGGTTCTTCCCTATAACTTCCAATTTCTTCATAATCATTCTCTCATCGCTTCCCGACACTGTCCCTAATTACTCATCGAGTGCCTCTCCCAGCAACGGGGGGCCACTGATTTCTTCTGCTTCGTCTGTATCAACACTATCTATCTTAGATAGGATCTCATATCCTTCTCTTCGCTTATCATTACTTCTGTGCCCTTTCGTAAGGCGCACCACAATCTGTCATATTCACGGTGGTTCGAACATCTGTCGATTACTTCAACTTTCTTTTGCTTTTACAACTCACTATATATCTGCCTGGTCGTTCGGCAACAGCCCATCCAGCTGCAGGTATATTACTACTTGTGATCGATCATTTGGATCTAACCACGACGACCCTCCATCGGTCCCAGTTATGCATCTCTTTCTATCCTTATATGTCCGTTTATCTCGGGGGGGGGGGGCATCCAAGACAACTGTCCGCGCCACAACCACCAGCACCGCACACGCATGGGGGCCCTCCCTGCGCGCGGTGGAGCCAACGAATGCGACACAGCACAACCTCGGCCTCTCCCCCAGGTCCTTGACTATCTTTGGCTTGGCTTTCCTGCTATTCTGTGGTGGGGCGTTCTGCTCCCCCTCTACCGTAACTTCATAGGTAATTCCTCTACCTTTTTAACTAACCGATTTTCTCTCAGTCTCTTCTGGAGCTGGGCAGGGGGGTATTTTGCCGCTCTCCTCCCACTCGCTGGACTCGTCAACCGACCTAGCAGTCGCGTTTAATTCGATCTCTCTCTACGGGGGGGTTCATTGCTTCTTGCGGTTTCTCATAAACCGGCGAACAAAACCCAAGCCCGTCTTCTTCCCATTCAAATTCGCTATCTTTCACTAAACTTATCATTCTGGGGGCCACCCTACTTTTTATACTCTGTGGGGTGGCCTCTGGGCGCTTCCCTGGTTCCTTACCCCAGTGTCAGGTGGCACACTAAGGTTCGGAATCCTAATTCCTCACCTCCGATCTATGCTGCTGTGCACCACCGACTCTCATGTCCGAACCGACCACACCTAGTACAGTTCGGTCTAACCGAGCCGCGTGGGCGCCCATAATTTGTGGGACACTCTGCTGCTCTATGCCCCTCACCCCTGCAGGTCCAGCGGACTGATACCTGTCTGGCCGGTGCGGGCCTATCGTACTCATTTTGCAGGTCCCATGCCTTCCTTCTAGGATCGGAGTCTGCCTCCCAATCCTCTCCGCCCCCTCTCTCCATTCGGGGCCCCGGGCTCGCCCTGCCCCCACCGTTTTCCTTCTCCCAGGCCTTTCCTCGCCATTGCTTAACCTTAGCCGGGTCAACTTGCGTACGGCCTCAATCGCGGTCCGCTCGCTGGCGTATTGCCTCACTAGCTGCTCGCGGAGCTCCGTCCAAGTGATCCCCGGGTTCTCTACATACCTCCCCTCAATGAATCTCGACACTGGGCCCCTCGCTCCCTCTAGAGCGAGCAGCACCATCTCGTGATTTTCTAAGCCGTAAATAAAACTTTTCTTTTCGATTACCGCCAACCACTCTCTTAGATCGGCGGAATGGCCTCTGAAGGAAGGCACGCGTATTCCTCCAATCGGTCTCTCTAGTTTTCTGGTCTCATCTCCCCCCATATCTGTCATACTATTTACTAGGTCCTCCTCCGAACCCATTCCCCTTGCGTTCTAGCTTACCACCCCTAACAACAGAACTACCCAAACTGTGTGCAAAGTTTGGACAACAATCGATACACCGACAACCGAGCAAGCGAACAAGAGAAATCAACGAGTCACTTACCCCTCTCCTCTGCTGCTCCTGTGGTCCCTCGTCTCTGGGTTGGTTGCTTGTTATTTTTCGAGTCCGTCTGGGCCTTTCAATCAATTGACTAAAAGTTCGCGGTCCCAGACCGATCTCAAAGTCTAAAAAACGTTTTTTCTTTCAGTCTATCTCTTTTTCTATCTTTCTCTTTTTTTTTCAAACACGGGTGTACATGCCCGTTAACTGTTTCTCTCTTTTCTTTTCCCTCCTCCTTTTTTTTATTCTCTTTTTCAACCACGG
>OY744539.1:812500-830000 GCA_963556195.1 Sepiola atlantica | reverse complement strand
TTTTCAAAAGTGTTTAATGACGAGTAGAGCATTTATAAACTTAAATAAACACCGTTGCAGTCTACGCAACTTAACCAGCAGTTCGATGATATTACATCTCTTCACAGACTGAATAAAAATGAAAAGTGAAAATGACTTTTGTTTTCACTTTTTATTCAGTCTATAAAGAGATGTAATATCGTCGAAACGCTGGTTAATTGGCGTAGATTGTAACTTTTTATTTCATTTATATATATATATATATATATATATATATATATATATATATATATATATATATATATATATATTCTTAGCGTACACCGCTTTTATAATCTAACGGTATGAGTGTATGAGTCTTTTTTTCTTTTTGATTTTCTTGTTTGTATCAAGTGTACAAGAATAGAATAGAGTGTTTGTAACGCGTTGGTTTGGAAACGTTTTTACATGCAGTGTCTCTTCGCAAAACAAGGAGGTGCGAATAAACGCACATTCGTTAGAGGCGCCAAGAAAGCGCCAAAGTATTTGTTAAAGTAAAAACAGTAAATATAGAAGATGATTTTAAAATGTGACACATTAAGAAACGAACCAACGTGATGTCTTCTTTTACTTGGTTATTGGTGCTTCGTTTTATCTCCTCTTACCAAGCTTTATTAAAGGAATATAAATCTCTCTTATGTTTAGTCAACAATACACACACACACACACACACACACACACACATATATATATATATATATATATATATATATATATATATATATATATATATATATATATATATATATATATATATATATATATATATATACACTGCGTGCCCGAATTATATGCACATCGATTTTTTGGTTCTAACTCCGATAGTTTTTAATAAAAATTAGTGAAACTTGGCACGTTATATGACAACACTAATACATGCGCACGGTAAACAAATGGCAGCCATTTTGGTGACTTGCAGCCTATTTCAGCGTGCCAACTTTATATGCAAATCATTGCTAAAGTGTCAAATATGGTGAAGTGATGACGAAGAATTAAAACATTGGTTATTTTAGGAATATGTAATTTGAGAACAACAATAATACAGAGCAAACATCTTTAATATGGTGTCATAGTGCAATCAATATTGTATATAATTGCTATTTTTATTAACAAGAGAAAAAAGCCTTTGGTCCATTGAAGATGTCAAACTTTCGATTTCATCTGATGAAATTTCTTTGGCAGAAGTCAGAACAGCATTCTAGATGTCATCCTTGGAGGTGTACTGCCTTCCTCCGGAGTAAATCTTCCTTTTCAAGATGCTCCACAGATTTTTGATGAGATTTAAATCTGGAGAACAGGCTGGCCATTGCATTATTTTCCAATGTCTGGCAAAAACACTCTCCAAATATTCAGTGGGTATTCTTGCAGCAGGAGACGGTGCATTATCATGCATGAATACCATCTTTTTCCGGAATGACAAATTCTTCTTCTTGTGCCAGGGTACAAGGTGTTCCTTAATGAAGTTAATGTAGAGTTTGGCGGTCATTTTCACTACATTTGCCACTCTGAATGGTCCTACTAGCTCATTATTAATTATTTCAGCCCAAAATATCACACCACTTCCTCCTTGTTTACGCCTGATCCGGTGGGGGCGTGGACCCTCATTACGGTACCATCTTCTCATCCACCCATCGGGTCCATCAAGTGTCGCTCGACACTCATTAGTGAACAAAACCGTTTGAAAATTTACCTTCATGTTATTTCTTGCCCACTCCATCGTCTTTTTCTTGTTGATATCCTTTAATGGAGGGTGAACCCCTGGCTTTCCACATTTTCAACCGTCCTCGGGATACGGCATCGAGTTGATTTGGGCACATCAGGAACGGTAGCGTTTTCAAAAACTGTTTTGTTAGTTTCTAAAGGGTTACGGCAGACTTCCATCTTGATCCTATTCATGGCTCGATGCGACACAAGTGCTTTCTTACGAATTTTCCATTTGTAAGATCGCCGTTGCAAAGTTCAGGTTTAATAACAAAGTGTTTAATTGTACAATGATCACAGTCCAATTCTTTGGCTATTTCTAAGGTAGCTATCTTATTATGAAATCTTTGGAGAATTGTTTACTTCTCAGTTTGTACTCAAAGCACCTATATGTCCCATCTTGCATATAAAGTTGGCACGCAGAAACAAGCTGTAAGTCACTAAAATAGCTGCCGTTTTTTTTACTATTGCGCAGATAAGCTTAGAACTTTAGATCTGCGCATGTGTTAGTGTTGCCATATAACGTGCCAAGTTTCACTAATTTTGATTAAAAATTATCGGAGTTAGAGCAAAGAAATTGATGTGCATATAATTCTTCCACGCAGTGTATATATATATATATATATATATATATTCTTTTTTCTTTCTTTAATCGCACATCCCCCCGCTGTATTGAACACAAAATTCTGTTTCCGAATTGCATATTGCTCAGCTGTTTGAGGAGGAACGCCGCACTGTTGCCTGACGCTGTCGGACCATCTTTTTGGTGGGCGTCCTTTTGGTTTTGCGTTTGAGAAGTCTTTTTTGTAGCTGGCATTTATCAGCCCACTACTCTTAGCAACATGACCAAACCATCGAAGCCTCCTTCGATGGTTTCCGTCATACCTAGCGCTTCGCGTATGCAAGCATGACTGTCATTCTTAGTAACCTAGTGGATTGTCCTAAGACATTTCATCTCAAACACCAACAGGGCTCTGACTTCTTGTTCTATCATGTCTCTGAACTGTGTATGGTTATTGGCAGAATGAGTGCTTTATACAATCTAACCTTAAGAGTTCTGGACATGTCTCTAGTGATCCATATAGCGTTTCTTAAACGTCTGTAACGCCATAAATATCCCGTGAAAGACATCTAGGACACAGTTGGGAACTAGACTGCCAAGAAACTTGAATTCTGCAACTTTTAGAATTAATTGATAATTGGTAGTCTATTTTAATTTCTTCATCAGCTTCTGGTGACATAATTGCACATTTCAGCTGGTTTAATCTTCAACCCCTATTTTTGGCAAGCTTTTTCAATATATATAAATATATATATATATATATATATAAGGTTAATACAACAAAAGATATACGAGGCAACTAATAACTTTAATTAGTGAACATCCGGATAAAAATAAAGCTCAATATACTGGATAGAGCATTAATAGCAATAGATAAAGTGAAAGAATAGATTAAGGTGCGAATCAAATTTTATTATAGTTCAATATTCAGGTAAAGTTCTTTAAAGTCCTTATTCTATTCTTTCACTTTATCTATTGCTATATATATATATATATATATATATATATATATATATGCCACGTGCCGTTCTTGACTAGAGACTCTCATCCCAAATTTGTTTCAGCAACACACGAATTGATAACACACCAAAAAACGAGATGAAGAAAAGAAAAGAAAAAAAAAGGTATTTATTTGCAATTCTGATGAGGAAGTATATCTTCGAAAATTAAATTGAAAAAGAAAAGTTAATAGAACTAAAATGCATTGTATAGCGTTCTAATTGCTCATGGTAATTTTTAATAATTCATCATCAACATCATCACCATCACTATCACCATCACAATCACCATCACCATCATTATTACGGAAGGTCAGAACAACATAGGTATTCCCCGAAGAGGTAGACATAAACAGAGGCTGAAGCTAGTTACCGACCGAATAATCTCGAATTCAAAAATTACTGCATTACGGTTATTAAGGGGTGCGAAATATTTCTCTTTCTTTTCTTTTTCTACATAGTTACATCATTGGGTTTCATTTAAAATTTTTAAAATGCATAGTTTAAAAGAAAAAACAAAGTTCAGTAAATAGTAACTCAGTGTGTTAGGTGGTAAAAGATTAAATTCAAGTATCGAAAAGCTAACCAGAAATTGTAGTCCAAAGGGAAGCCATTCAGAATATCAAATCAAATTTTTTTAAAGATTAATATTATATTAGTTTAATACACGTTAGATTATCTCTCTTTGATCCTGAATTTGTTCTTCTTAAGTGTTAAATAAACTCAACCGTTCATATCACCGCGACACTGTTTCAATTTATCCAGGTCTTCAAGAGCCTCAAAGTCATTAAAAGTTATTAATATAATGTAAACATTTTTTAAATAAAAACCTTTTGAAAGTTTTTGACAAAAAAAAACCTCGCTAAAAATTAAGCTTTAAAAGAAAGTTAAAATATACCCAAATCCCACCAAAATCTCAAAAACCTCACCAGAAATCATTCGAGAAATCATACTGTAAATAAAGGATTTATTTCAGATACCTTCAGAACAAAAGTTAGGCCATTACAAATATATATCTAAATTCATAAACATTTCTTAAAACTATCAAAACGTCGAATCCTTAAAAAATCATCCGACCATAAAACAATTTAAAGCCCCAGATTCTTAAAACTTCATTCAAAATTTTGCAAATACAAAAATTAAAATCTATTATTGAATCTTTTTTAAAATACCATAAATTCTGAATGTTATACAGGTTATCTTCTAAAATGTACATTCCAAATCTTCTTCAATCACCCGAGGTATGCTAAATAAGGAGAGGATGGCATGGTGGCTAAGTGGCTAACGACGCGGTGCACCAGGTTCGAATCAAGTTCGTTCCAAAGAAACACTTTCATCAAAACCCACAGCTGACCTTGTGTCTAACTTCTTGGAGAGGAGGTAAATAAAATATATAAGGGAAAAGGAAAGAGGAAGGATAAGCAAAAAATACAAGTAGCTCCATAAAATCAAATATAATTATCTACACAAGAACATCGATAAGGACTCTCATTATTTATATATATATATATATATATATATATATATATATATATATATATATATATATATATATATATATATATATATGCATATATATGTATAAACCTATACGAACAATATTATACAACTATATACATATATATACATATATACAAATATATACATGAACATAGCTGATGAGGGATGACGGTAGTTTTGTTTTATGCTACATTATGCTCTGGAATGTTCCGTAAACCGTAACAGATCGAAACCGATGGTATATATATATATATATATATATATATATATATATATATATATATATATATATATATATATATATATATGTTCATAATTAAGAAAATTAACCAATGTAAAAGCTCGATGACTGTTAACATTTAACTACAGAGCATATATAAATAAGCAATGGTATTTAAAATTCCAATGACCAAATCTTCATTCATATTTTTACTTGCCGAATTTTAAGAAAAAATTCAATGTAACTCTTGACAATTGTTTCGCACAGAAACGAACAACCAGATGTTGTGTGTGTGTTTTTTTTTGTTGTTTGTTGTTTATTTTGCTTTAGGATTTTCTCCAGAAATTATATGGCAGTCTACTGATGATTTTTAGTGGCGAAATACCCTGGTGACTATATGTTTATTCCTGGTTGTTCGTGTGTGTGCGAAACAATTGTCAACAGTTACATTCAATTTTTTTTTAAATTCGGTGAAAATATGAATAAAGACTTGGTCATTGGATTTTAAAATACCATTGTTTATATATATATATATATATATATATATATATATATATATATATATATATATATATATATATATATATGATAGCTGTGACAGTGCTTAATATTACGCAAAAATGTACATTATTTTACACTGTTACTTTAGTTTTTCCACGCGAGATCTTCAGATGGTCTAGTCTCCGATGTTGGAGCCAAATTCCATATTTGTTACATTATGTGGATTCATTTACTTACGGTTGTTGAGTAAAATATCCACAGAATGATAATAAATAGTGAATTCGACCCCAACCTCGGAGATTAGATCGACTGAAGATCACGAGTGTGCGTGAAACCATGGTAATGATGTAAGAAACGATTTATATTTTTATGTAATATAAATATATGCATGTGCGTGTGTGCATGTGTATGTGTGTATTACAGTAATTGTTGCTGTTTTAAAAATAAAAAGCAACGTCTACTGTAAAATATACTATCGGATGTGCAATCCAGTATTTACTTAATTTATATATATATATATATATATATATATATATATATATATATATACATATATGCGCGTGTGTGTGTAAGTGCTTCAAATTTAAGTCAGTTTCCAGTGTATTCCAAGCCTAATGATCATCTCAACGTCTGATATCAAAGGTGATAAGTGTTCCTTTCATGTCGACCGATCCCGTTAATTGGATCGACGTTCAACTTGGCGAGCTGAGCACAGTTAGGTAAGAAATGTTAAACGGAGGAAGAATGATGGACGCCATTTTCATTCACTACGCGTGTCCGGTCATTACTTCCGGTGGCTGCATCCATCTTGTTAGCTGCCAAGATGCTATAATGAGCGGGAAAGATCACCGTAGACCTTTGAGGTTAAATCAATCTTCACTGGACATAGGTCAGTTATTTTTTTAACGATCTTTCATTACCTGTACGCTAGATGCAAGTGGATAAGAAAATTATCCATATTTTTCTTCGTTTCATAATTTTATAGAAATACTTGCTAAAGAATTTAATGTCGGCTAAGAGGTCATAGATCTAAAATAAAGTCTATTTGCAGCACCTCAAATATGGTAAATCTTTATAAAGCCACCATTCACTGATGCATAGGGAATTGCTCCCACATCTGGTGTTGTGCACCAACCACTAGCCTCTCTCCCTCTTGTTCAGGGTGCAAAAAGATTTCTAGCCTAATAGATCGTCCACTGGCTTTAGTTCTCATCGCATTGTCGCAGTGTTGCATCCCTGTGCTTGTTTCACAACTACTTCCACGGAATAGCAGCAAAATCACACCCCTTCTGTGTAGAGATTCTAAGATGCCGGAAGAGTTTTTAATCTGATAGCTATTTTCTCGAACTGCTCGCTGTTGGAATTTTTTCTACTGATCCCTGTTTCCACGACAGTAATAACATGCAGAAATGTGAATGTAAGGTGAACAAACATCTTGCTGCCCAAATTCCCATCCAGGATGCCCCTAAAAATATGTCCGCTATAAATGTAGTCCCTTACATTTCAGTGACAATATAACTTGTTTGCGGTGAACAAAAGTCTAAAAAAAATCTGAGCATGCATTATTGAAATAGAAATTAAAGCGAAGCATATTTTGATCATAAAAACAACAGAGAAACTGTTCTAAGATTTCAGAAGGTTTATAAGTCTAAATCTTCACATAAACTGTAAGACTAAATCTTCACATAAACTGTAAGACTATCTCCTATTCATTTATTTTTTATCAAGCAGATGATTCTATTGTTGGCATTTGTTTCCCCAATATCCAATATAAGGATATCGGGCACTTACGTCAAGGTTGCCAACAGCCTAAGTGAAAGTATTTATGAGTAAGGAACTGGATTCGAACTTGGCACGCCTCGTTGTGTTTATCTCGAATCGGAGCAAGTCAGCCCTAGAAAAAAGGTTTGCACGACCACATGCATTCCAAACGGACATCAATGTTGTGTTTTCTCCTGATGGAATAGATGTGGAATGCCCACACTATCAGTGGCTTGGAACGGTAACTTGAGAACTGTGTTTTGACTGTTTTATTTTTGTTTGGGGGGATGCTTTTCATCGTTGTGCCGCCCGACGAGAAGGTGTATTCTCGCACATTGTTCCTGTTTCTTTTGAATGCATTTGGGACTAATTCTTTGCTGTTTTGCTTAGTAGCAACAATACTGCGAAAATCTTACGAGCTACTTTTTTTAAGACATTTTTTTATTTTTTATTTTTATTTTTTTCTTCTGTCCTCTTCTTAAGTGACCTCAATTATGGCAACACCACATTGTGTATTGCTAGTTGTTGAAACTCTTACTCCAGATACTTAATTCCCCTGATGATCTGCCAAACAAAGGCCTGCTTGGTAGTGAAACACGTGTAGGAAAAAACTCTTTAATTTGGATATATATGATAAATAAATAATCTTTGAACGAAAATGTTTTTTGTGGTGATGAATGATCTCCTGAACGGAATGCTTTGGTAAGCCTTCAAAAAATCACATATAAATGCTCTGTACCCTGTAATCGAGTATCATCGAGCTTATTTTTATTGGCATAATCACGGTCTTCACTGAATAAACTATCTTCTAAGGGAAAAAATCTAAATCTATATATACATATATATATATATATATATATATATATATATATATATATATATAGAGAGAGAGAGAGAGAGAGATATATATATATATATATATATATATATATATATATATATATATATATATACATATATATCGTTCTCTCCCTCTGTCCTGTTCTTCCTGCTCTCTTTTTCCTTCTCTTGTTCGTTCTTACTTTCACGCTATCTATTTCTATCACTCTTTCTCTCTCTTTCTCTCTCTCTCTTTCTTTCTTTCTCTCTCTCTTCCTCTTTCTATATTTCTTTGTCGCTCCCTGGCTCTTCGCTTTTAGTCTTTATCTCTTTTTATCTGTATGTATGCCTCTTTCTCTATATATATTTCTTTCTCTTTCTTGTTGTCTCTTTCTCTTATACACTCTCTCTTTTCATGTCTGGCTCTGTCACTTTATTACTCTCTCTCTCTCTTTCTCACTCTCTCTGAATCAGCTTCAGTTTCTGCTTCACTCGTTCTTTCTTCCTTTTTTCTAGTTCTTTTTTTCTTTCTCTCTATCTCTCTCTCACACTCTGTTTCATGATCTTAACCTTTTCTTTCTTTTCCCCTCATTTTCTCTTTTTCTCTTCCCCTCTCACTTCTTCTTTCTCTCGCTCTTTATCTTTCAAACTACCTGAGCATTTTTTTCAAAATGTCCGGCTTCGTGGTTTTATTCAATGAATAAAACATTTTCCAGAAATTAACGTTTTCTTTTTCTACACCCTCATACCCTTTGCATATGCATCCTGGGAAGAGAATAAGCCGATGGAATTGGCGTTTCTGTTCACTGTCAGTTGCCCTACCCCCCACACACAACACACACAACTAACTAACAAACCAGCCCAACAAGCGGTTGGTAAATGTCCGAATAACATGTAATGTGAAGAAGAAGAAGAAGAAGAAGAAGAAGAAGAAGAAGAAGAAGAAGAAGAAGAAGAAGAAGAAGAAGAAGAAGATTGAGTGCACTATCACATTTTCCGATCGCGGATTCTGTAGTGAGATGGGAGAAGGCGGGGGGCGATTCGCATTCAAGACTGATTGTAAAAATTATTTTCAAAAAGAAAATTACAAATATAAAACGAAAAAATGGATTTATCGTAATGACGACATGCAACAGTAAGTTACAAATCAAGCAGTAACATTTTCTTTTCCATTCAATTTCAAATTTATTACTCAAATCTACAACTGCATTTTCTATCGAAATAAATGTTAAATTTAATTCGGAAAGTCGTTAGAAATTGCGGAATCTGCTGTCAATCCTGACATCGAAACTGTTTGCCGAAACCTAATGAAAACAAAACGACAAATACAGCTCACTAAATTAGCGTTTCATTTTCCAGTCGAAAAGTCAGGGGTCTTCTGTCCCGATACTTCACGATTCATACTAGACGGGTGATAGCTATATGTAGGAACGAGCATCGAGAGACCGATTTGATCTTCCAGCGCATTTCGGCTCATGTAAACTCCGAGCTTGTTCAGGTGCTTCTTGTCAAACTCGAGAATCTTTATGCAAAACTCGGGAATCTGTTCGTAATTTCGAACCATTTATTTAATCCACGGGGATAGATTGTTCTCGTTCCGTCAGTCGTGACCGTGGGTGAAATGAAAGGTTTGGTTTGAAATTCTGGAGAAGGTCGAAGATAACATCGGCTTAAACGTTGTGAGAATAAAATCCAAGATGAAAACAGCAGATCGAATAATCTAAATGATCTAACTTATTAATCCGTATTTAAAAAAGTTCCGACATTTACTTTTTTCACTTCATTTAATAAATAACTTTCGGTTAATAAACTAACTTCCGGTTAATAAACTAACTTCCGGTTTGAGATTATTATTACGGTTAGAAAAATATTCAAAAACATTATGTTGCTAAAGGTCTTTGGGAAATCAGTAAAAGAAATATTAACCAGTGTATCGAATTAGAGCAAATACTTTCCTAATGGTTCTAATTCCGGATTGGAAAGCCGCGTGCGAAGGAGGAAAATGCGCAAACAAATCGTTTTACATTCTTGTGCAATTGCAGAAACGTTAAGATGGATAGAAAATAAGAAACTATTTCCTGCATTGCAACTGCTGTAATAGTTTTTAGAGTAGAAAGTAAATGCAAATCAGAATATTGCATTACTGGACACAGGGCATCTAATCAGAAGTATGCTTATGACATTGCGGCCATTAATGGCTACCGGGATGACCTATAAGTATTTATTGAACTCCTAACTCTTTAATGGCCGAGACAGATTTGGAAAATAATTACTCCAAGTCGAAATGCATGACCACAGACAAAACCAATAGAACCATGGACGCAATGATAAATAAATAAATTCGCAGTTTGATGCATGTAAGTACTAAGGGCGTTATGCATGTAAGTACTAAGGGCGTGATTTCTGCTACAAATTACCCCGATGAAGCGCATAGATCTTTGGCGGGCGGTTGTCAACAAAACTAGGATAGTTCCCCACTTCAAATCATATGTCATATTGTACCAGCTAGTAAAAGTGCACCACTTCAAATCGTATGTCATATTGTACCAGCTAGTAAAAGTGCACCACTTCAAATCGTATGTCATATTGTACCAGCTAGTAAAAGTGCACCACTTCAAATCGTATGTCATATTGTACCAGCTAGTAAAAGTGCACCACTTCAAATCGTATGTCATATTGTACCAGCTAGTAAAAGTGCACCACTTCAAATCGTATGTCATATTGTACCAGCTAGTAAAAGTGCACCACTTCAAATCGTATGTCATATTGTACCAGCTAGTAAAAGTGCACCACTTCAAATCGTATGTCATATTGTACCAGCTAGTAAAAGTGCACCACTTCAAATCGTATGTCATATTGTACCAGCTAGTAAAAGTGCACCACTTCAAATCGTATGTCATATTGTACCAGCTAGTAAAAGTGCACCACTTCAAATCGTATGTCATATTGTACCAGCTAGTAAAAGTGCACCACTTCAAATCGTATGTCATATTGTACCAGCTAGTAAAAGTGCACCACTTCAAATCGTATGTCATATTGTACCAGCTAGCAAAAAAACAAATAACGTTTTGTAATTTGACGGGTTCTTTATTTTCTTGTATGTATCTATCTCCTTTCTGCCTTGATACGTAAGCCTTAATTTAATCATAAACTAAAAATCGATAAACGTAATAAAGACGATACGATACATAGAATAAAATACATAAAATAAATGGAAAATACAGAGAGAGGCGCAATATAAGTTACATGTAAAACTTTTCACATTTCCCTGGGGTATATAAATGAATCTCACGTGTTCAACAGGTGTTGCTTGAAATACTAAGTGAGCATGATATATGGGTTGCTTATTGGCAGAAATACACAGGTGAAATATGGCAGTTCAAAATTAATTAACAAGAAAACTCTTTGATATACTTATGTATCAGGCAAAAATAGATATCTTAAAAATTACGGAAAATCATCGAGTATAATTTCAATTAAAATTTTTTTTTTAATTTGTTCGTATATTTTCGATTCAAACTCGGCACAAAGCTACAGACTGGCTTATCTTCCATTTTCTACCTATTGCGTAACTCTTCTAAAAAACGTAAAATGGATTCGATAACCCATAAAACTATAAAATATACGAAGAAAATGATTTTTATTTTTTATTAAAATTCTACTCGATAATCTTCCGTAATTTTTTAGGTATCTATTTTTGCCTGATACCTAAGTATATCAAAAGATTTTCCTGTTAATTTATTTCAGCTGCCATATTTCACCTATGTATTTCTGTTAATAAGCACCATATATTGTTTTCATAAGGAAATATCAGCAGCAGCATCCCATACAAGGTAGACAACTATTTGAAGTAGCACACATATCAAATGAAAGCTGAGATTAACAATACATATGTACTGACAGTAGTGCTATATAGGCTTGAGTTTGTCAAATTAACAGTCAAAACAATTAAGAAAAGTCACTGTTTTTTTTTTCAAAATAACATGATGAGATCAATGTGTAGTTAACAGATTAAATTAGAACAAGTGATATTTTAGTAAAGACAAAATTGGCGCGAATATTTTTCTGTAGTAAAATGGATAGTGTTAAGACTGCGCGATGGCAAACAGATCGAGAGTCAGTGTGAGCAAAGTATGTCTAAAAAGATGCAAAGCCTCCAGATGTCTTGATACCAGATGTTACTGGACTTCCGGATCAATCAGTCAACTAGACAATGTAGCTATGGCTGGCTTGTTTATACTAATTGGTCACTGGTCATTAAGGCCCGCGGGCCATTCGAGGATAAGGCTTAAATAGCTTGTCAGTTGAATGATGATCTCTACCACGAGAGGACCGGAAACAATAGCAGAAGATTACTTAAGAGGAATTGATTATCCAAGAGGACGTCTCATCAGGTATTTGCTGAAGACGACTATGACTTAGTTGGTTTGAAAGCAGTCTCGTGTTTTTTTGTTGTTTTTTTATTTTGTTTTATTTTTATTTTTATTTTTTATTTTTCACAGATGGATGCTCTAGGAAAGATTCGTTTGGTATTTGGTAAAAATAGAGCGAAAGGCAAGTTCTTTGATGTGGTTGTAGCTAAACGAGTCCTTGATGTGAATGTCTGACAGAGGGCACCAGGGATTGGAGGTGAGTCGAGCACCTACCATTACCATAACGATACAGAGGAAAGAGGCGAGCAACATCTCTTCTGTGTGAAGAGGTTATCCTTCACTGGATTGCAGAGTCGATTTTGTGCTCTGTACAGGCATTCGCGTGACCCCAAATCCCAACTAGAATCGGTTTTAGTGTTTACGACTTGAGATATTTGCCTCTTGCCAATATTCAATTTAGAAAAGATACACTAAAAATGTTGGGAAATCTAACGAGTTCCTTAGAATATACTTGTGGCAAGTAAGCTACATATTTAGAATTATCTTTCTCTAAAAAGATCCTTCCAACCTGGGTAAGGGCAGTAAATACAGCTAGTCTCCCCTCCCTCTCTCTCTCTCTCTCTCTCTCTCTCTCTCTCTCTCTCTCTCTCTCTCTCTGACATATATATATTATTTATTGAAATTTTTTTATCGCTGGGCTGCCTCTCTACAATTATGACAGCAGTACTCCATCTTAGGATGTATCAAGCTCTTATACACGTAGTGGATTGCGTCAGGGGTGAGGTACTTTCTGGGCGGTAGAATAATCGAACTATTTTTCCAGAGATCTTAGCAACAGATCTGATGTGAGTCTTCTATTTCAAGTCTGGAGTGAGATCGTATTCTGCACTGTGAGGAGAAAATGGTTATAAATGGCGTCTGAATGTATCTTGAACACACCTTGTAACATTTCGTTCCGTCTTAATATATAATTTAGCAAATGAACACATCTTCAATCTGAATACGGTTTTAACATACGTTTCCTATTGGTTCGGACTTTTGCATTTTTTGACAATTTTTATTTGATAATCTTCCCTTTTTTTAATTGATTTTCCTGAATATTTCAACCCATTAGTAGGACGGCGAAACCCCCCTGCAAAAAAACAGCCCTTAAGCAAGTACTTCAGTATAAAGTATAAACTGCTAAACCACACATGTGATGCCACAACGGAATAATCGCCCCCACCCCTGGGCGAGAGTCTGGTCATCAAGCATGTGGTGGAGCTCTATGGATTATGCAGTTAGTATTTTGAGTAGTTTTAGTATCTTTAGTATTTTTAGTAGTTTTAGTAGTTGTTACTATTATATATTAAGGTGGCCTTGAGGGACGAGAACAAAACGTTAGTTGTGAAGTTCAAAATGTGACACACATGGAAAAACGTGAACGGAAGACGAGAATCAGGACTCAGGGACCAGGTAATCATGGAACGGAAACCAAAATTCGTCTGTAGGCAAGGAAAACATAGATGTTTACATCTCTCTCTCTCTCTCTCTCTCTCTCTCTCTCTCTCTCTCTCTCTCTCTCTCTCTGCTTGAAACATGCACCTAAATTTAAATAAAGAACTATATGATGTGGGTATAATTTCCTTTCTGCCGGGTAATTGTAATTAATAACGAAGCAGACACAGATACGTCTCTATGTAGAAATAGCCACAAGTGACGTATACAACCCTGACATGTAGGTAAAGTAAGCCTTTCGGAGTTTTATCGGTGTTTATCCCTTTCTCTCTTTGTCTCATGAAATTCTCATCATTGTCCTATCGACGCCGAAATAACCCAACCAATAACCATCATATACAACCGTTTCCTGTAACAATGTTGGTAATTCAATGTGCCAAGCAATTTCTGAAAGTTTTAATCCGAGAACCTTCAATGGCGCCTGTTTCTTGAATGTCTCTCGAATTACCTTTTGCAGTTAAACGGAGCCGATAATGTTGACTCTATGAACACACTTTGTATTTATAAGAAATCAAATTCTCATGTTAACTTCTGTCATTTAGGAGATAAAGAAACAATGAGCCGACGATTTCGAAGAAAGATCATGACTTTATTAACGTCATTGATGTGCTGAGAAAGTTCAGTAATCAACATGGCGGGCTAAAAGTTCATTTTGAAATGGATTTAAATATGAATACTATTTAAATTAAAAAGATTCATTTTCTTTACCATACCGCTCAGTCTAAATTCGAACGGTAATACTAAAAATAAAAAATAATTAAAAAACACTAGAAAAACTCGGCCATGGTTGATAGAACCGGTATTTTCCTGGACTTTTTCTACCTTCGAATTGTAAAGATTATTGGTATTTATTATTGTTGTAATAATTACTACATAGTTTTACGATTATAATATTTCGTGCATTGTTACTGTCACCATCAGCAAATAAACAGAGATTCGCTTTGGATAGTTTTGTCTGTCGTTTGCCTTTGGTCATATGTGTTACAACACTCAAAATAATCGTTGTGTTTTGCATTTTTCTTGTTCGTTCATTTTCCAATATTTTTCTCTCTCGAAAGTTCCGCTATTTCATTTACCAAGGAAAAAAGATTTGATGACGGCTATAGATTTCCTCCTGTGAATTCTTTGATGTTCCATCTCTTTCCATTTTACATGATTCTTTAGTTGAAATCGACAGAATATCTTCACCGCTGATACTACATACAAAATAACAATTCAAAGAATTTTAAAATTCTTCTTGAAAGACAGGAACGAAAAATGTCTTATACCTTCAAGACTTTTCACCATGTTTGGAGACTGTGCTAAATATGTTCTACCTGTTCTTTCTTCTTCTTTGGTCATCTATCAATTGATGATGAAACATTTTTCTTAAGACTTATTATATATGCAGCACGACAAACTTGCATATAGTTCAATAGTACCCCACTAACCGGAGCAGTTATGCTTTCCCATTGTCAAATATATATGATCATATGCAAAGTCATGCTGTTCTCAGTTTGTCGATGAGCGCAACTGGAACTACTGCTACTAGTAAAATAGGAGGATTTGTGGCAAAGGTTTACTCCTCTTGATCTGCCGTATTCTCTCCATGCCCATGCATATAAACAGTGTAACCTCGATGAAGGGTGTGGCTTCTCACCACATACGGACGGGCATTTACTACGGAGAGGCTATATTTTGCGCATCACATAGTGCTGGGATACATGGAGACCATTTGAGGACACCTTTGGAGGCCAACTTGGAAAGGCACTACCCTTCTGTACACTCTTTATTTATTTATAGTAATGTATGGTTGATTTTTTTTAAGAAGCAGGAGCAACATACCGTTTTCCTGTGTTGTTCAATAGTATTGTCTGTTATTTAAGATATAATAAAACAATAAAAACACAATATAAGATTTATTTAATCGTTAATGTAATCACTATTCTTCCACCTGGTAATACTCTTTTTTAATGTCACGTTTGAAAAAGTTCTCAACTTTTGAACTGAAAAAAGACACTAATCTAAAGTTCATTTTTCGAGTAAGTCTTTGTCCACTCAAATGATTTGGTAAATTTCTAAAGATATGATAAGTGTAGAATCAAATTGACACTTACCGGCATAGATGACTGCAATAGTTTATGGGAAAATTGTTCTTTGAATGAAGCAATATTTATATGATAGATTATCTACTCATGAACTAGCAACCAGTCAGAACCTAGAGAACGGACTTGCCCATCTAAGCATAATAAACATTCGAGACTACTAAATTTTATAGTAATCTGTAAACAGGGGAATATGGTGGATGATACATAATTTACAAATACATGTTTTGGGAGATATTTTGTATTTTGTTTAGTGTGCTTTCTAGCGTTATTATTATTATGGCATAATAGAACATACCAGCCTTCTTATAAACCAACTTCCCAGGCTTAGTTTATTTAGTAGGGCCTAAATTGATCAGACAGTTGGGCACTAGATACTAAATTTAATAGTGATATATTGGGTCAAAGCCAGTGTAACATGATATATGATGCATAATTTCCCAATCATATTTTCTAGGAGATATTTTGTCTTTTATTTAGTGTGATGTCTAGCGTTAGTATGATAGTGCACATAAGATGGGGCGGAACTTACTTTTCAACGTGTGATACGCTAACCAGCCTTTATTAAGTGTCTCATTTTTCCCGAAGTATTTATCCCAAGATTAAAGAATAAATTTTGGATACAAATGTTTACATCGGTTTGTTAAAAAAAAACTATCAGGCCATGAGCCCCTCCATAAAGAACCTCCACCAGATAAAGTCTCGATCAGCAAGGCAGAACAGCCAATAGAAACAGAAGAACCAACGACCAGTTAATAGAAATTTTCGGATCACCACTTTATCTTCACTGACGAGAGAACCCCACTATCCAACTGATGTCAATTTGGTGCCGTGGCCAGGATGCTACAACATGAGCAAGTGAATATGAGTGCCAAGGTTAAAAAGAAAAATATACAATGTGAAAGATAGGTTCGAAAAATAGACAGGAAATATAAAGAGAGAAAATAAGAGAAACAGGCGAAAACGAAAAAATGACGAAGAAAAAATCTAACCTGCAAAGTCTGCAAGTAATAATAATAATAATAATAATAATAATAATAATAATAATAATAATAATAATAATAATAATAATAATAATAATAATAATAATAATAATAATAATAATAATAATAATAATAATTCGCATATACATTACAAGTTAGAAATAAAAAGAGCTGTGTGTTCTGGCTTATCATCAGCAGGAAACGAATATTTTTGTAAAAATATTAACTGTCGATTGGATTAGAATCTTAAGACATAAATTTTATTTCAACCAATCGAAAGTTAAGGAAATGTGCACTTTCATTTTCTTAGTTTAAATACACATTGGAATATTGACGATATTCGCTGGGAGCTGCCTAATTAATATTTAAGTCAAGCTTAAGAAACTCATTTTAGTCACACTGCTGGTGATAAATTCAGACTGTTCAGTTACTGCTGATCTCGCCCCTTCTTAACGGACCACTGTTCACACAAAGACGCTTCTT
>OY744539.1:802500-810000 GCA_963556195.1 Sepiola atlantica | reverse complement strand
TTAAGAATATTTATGATATATATATATATATATATATATATATATATATATATATATATATATATATATATATATATATATATGCGCTCTCCATGCACAGTATATTTTCCCCTATATGGAATATATCAAATAACACTACCACAATCATCATTTTTTTTAACTTTTCCAAAATTACTTTGGTTTTTGTAAAGAAGACTACAGCGTCGGTAATTGCCGCTCGGAGGGCGGGTAGAATTTGCTAATATATATATATATATATATATATATATATATATATATATACAGGGTGACCCCCCTAAAAACGGGTCTCAAATTTTATTAGGCCCCGTTTATTAATGTTTCGTCCGAATGAAATTAATTTTGGGGCATAACTAGTTTATTATATTCACAACATCATATCAAAACACTAGGGTATTTGGCTTTTTTTTCTCCGTTCTACAGCATGTGTTCTAGATGGACTCCTTTTAGCTCCGTGCATTTCTTGAGGCGCAGAACGAAGTTGTCCATGACGTTCTTACAGACTGAATTGGGAATGGCTCTCATCTCCTCCCTGATGGCTTCCTTGAGTTCCGTGATGGTTGTGGGTTTCCTTGCGTACATTCTGTCCTTAAGATAGCCCCAAAGGAAATAATCTGGGGGACTTAGGACTGGGCTATGTGGTGGCCACTCAAAATTAGTCTTGAGACTGATCACTCGGCCTCCGAAGTTCTTTTTCAGCCAATCTCAGGACAGGTTTGAGGTGTGAGAACTTGCTCCGTCTTGCTGGAACCAGAACTTTGTTTATGAGCGACGGGTAGAGGGTCTGGAGCTCACTCTTGAAGGTTTTGAGGACCTCCACATACCGCTCCTTGGTGACTGTCACTGCTGCGCCAGATTCTTCGATGAAGATTGGTCCGATGATGCCTCTGACCGAGATTGCAGCCCACACCGTGCAATTAGGAGAGTGCATGGGCTTGGTGGCTACTTCTTTGGGTCTGGAGGAACCCCAGAAGACATTTGTCTTGGAGTTAGCTTTTCTGTCAAGATGGAAGTGGGCTTCATCTGAGGTCCAAAGGAGGTTAAGGAAACCTGGTCTCTTCGATCTTATCGAGCATCTTGACTGCCATAGCGCTCCTCTGCTTCTTGTCTGAGGCTGTAAGGGTCTGCAGCGTCTGTATTCTGTATTCTGTTTGGGTAAGCCCTGATATTGTTCACCAGCACTCTCCTGCAAGTCTCACGGGAGATACCGAGGGACTGACTTCGCTTACGCACAGAGCGTTTTGGACTCTCCTGGAGAGACTCTCTCACACTTTCGACCAGCTCGGCTGTCCGCTTCTTGGGACGTGCCGAGTGGCTTGGACGGTTCTCACTGGCAGCGTTGAAGTTCTCTACGGTCCCATACTTCTTGAAGTGGTCCACCCAGTTCTGAATTCTGCTTTTGGGTGGAGCCTTTTCACATCCGAACTGATGCATGAAACTGTCCTGGGTTTTCTTAAACGAGTCTTGTAGTAAAATTTAACACAGTGTATTCTTTGTCCCAGCTCCCACTGAGGTCTTGGTGTACTCACGGTCGTTGATTCTGCCATATCCTGTAAAATGAGGGCAATCGGTGAATAAATAAAGGAGATATCACATAAAGTGTACACGGAGCCCGTTTTTTTTAGTCACCCTGTATATATGATTGTTACGTACATAAAATGGGCACGTGTGTCTGGCTATCACGTCATCAGCATGGCTCACCTGGGAAAGTATTCTTTAACGCTTAGGAAGTGGTAAATACTAAGAAAACGGCTATGTTTCTATAGCCAGTAAAAACAATAACAAAAACTATGTGTATATATATATATATATATATATATATATATATATATATATATATATATATATATATATATATATATATATATATATATATATATATATATATTGAGAGAGAGAGAGTTTGTTATTGTTATTACTGGTGATAGGAGCATAGCTATTTTCTTAGTATGTTTCCACTTCCTAAGTGGTAAGGAACATTGCATTAAGTCGTCCTTTTTAATAAGACGTGTTATTATTTTTTTAATTTTTGATATATATTTATCAATTAATTTTTACGTACATATAAAAGGAATCCATCGCCACTTGTTTCTGTCTATAAGCCGTCATCAGCATAGCTACCCTGGGCAACCCCGATATTACTGTTTGCAGTCTGGCGTTTTGCCACTAGACCACAAACATGCCGAGATATGTACTATGTTTTATCGCCATAATGTTACGTAGTTTTTGTGATTGTTTTTACTGGCGATGGAAACATAGCTGTTTTCTTAGTATTTTTCCACTTCCTAAGCGGTAAAGAACGTTTGATCCGTTGATATATATATATATATATATATATATATATATATATATATATATATATATATATATATATATATATATATATATATAGTGTGTAGATTTCAATTTTGTGTTGAGAATCTGAATAACAGAGCTCAATGTAATTTAAACAGAGCAAAACAGAATTATAAAAAGAAAAAACTATACACACATTAAGGTTGTACACATTATAACTTATTTCGACCCCTTAATTAGGTCTCCTCAGATGTATAAACAACCACGTCAAAAAAACAAATATTACTTACGTATTCATCAACGTTTCGTCTATTTCAAGACTTCTTCTGGATGATTGGCGTGAAAAAATAACACACAAGTATAAATATTTGAAAAAGTCTAGTTCGTTTTTCAAGCGGGTCAAATTTTCTTTAGAAATAAGCTGTTTTTTAATGTGGTGAAAATCCAACTCCTCAAAAAAGGGGCAATCTGGATTGGAAGAAAAATAAAAATTGCCTCAACCTAGGTAATTTTTATTTTTCTTCAAATCCAGAGTGCCCTTTGGGGGGAGGGCTGGATTGTCCTCACATTAAAAAAATAATGCTTTAGTGTTAAAAGTAAATGTTAAAAATCCTCATGTATAAAAAATTGAATGTTTTTAAAGTACTTCAACCCTATAATTGTATAGACATTATAACAAAATTACGTGAACAATAGTTTCATATCAGTTCAATACGATATAGTTTCATCATCCACGACTCATTTAGTCAAGTCACTGAAAAAAATTGTGATTACGTGGTTTTCGTCGACAAGCTATAAGTATCCAGCCCTTCTATATTTCTCTTGGCTGCGTTTTAAAAATATTGACATAATATAAAATAAATAAAAAAATCAACAATATACCAAATAAGGGAAATGTAAAAAATTATTACATAATGTGTAAAGTGGTAAATCTTAAGAAGAATACTTAAAATAGGTGTTTCGTATTTGTAACAGTCCCAGATGACGATGTTGATCAGTTCGTCACGAATAAACGAATGGCCCTTGCAGCCTTAAAAAATAATCTACCCTTTATAGCATGTAATATAAACACACACGGAACTGGAAGCTAGAATAGAACATAGTGTACCTCTAATTATGATAAACAATGAATTGTAATAAGTAAATAGAAGATATAGATAAGGAAATGTTGAAATTTATTTTTTTTATTAAAGACGTTAGCTCGTCTGTTTCTTTAGATAAGTAAGAGAAAATGTCTCCACTGTAATAGTATTTTCAGACAAACCTGACGCTAAATAAATTATATTCGTGCCAATAACACAGTAGAGACAAGAAAAAACGGAAAATAAGTTAGCCCAATTATTAAACTGCAATCTAGCATTCGCCGAAATTTAAAAGATTTAAAATAAATAAAAATTATGATTGTGAGACCAAATGGAAAAAATACAGCCATTCGCCGGAATTTAAAAAATTGAAAAATGAAAAGAATAAATAAAAATTATGGTTGTGAACGGATCTTTCTTTAGTCATTAGAATGCAACTAAAGTATATATATATATATATATATATATATATATATATATAAGAGGTTTATGTAGTTTGCTTGAAGCATTGTTTATTGGTATATAGAAATGTGATACTTAGAAGGCAATACAATGCAGAGGTGTGACGGATAGACATAAGTTGGAGCAAATAAGACATATAATGGTGGAACAAATGAATTAGTTTCAACCTTAATACAATGTGTACATACACATATATATATACTGGTGATACCAGGTCAGGCTGCCCTGTGGCTCCCTGAGACGAAATTCACCTACATTGACGTTTTTTTTTTTTGTTTTTTTTTGTAAAACTTAATTATGTTCTACAAAACCAAAAACAACAGCCCCTCTCCCTTTCTCCCTCCCCTTTTTTATTTTTATTTTTCCTACCCTACTCCCGGTCCTGGATATGACCTTAAACTACATCCGATGGTGAGATCCGGCTTACGGACTTTGGGGAATGTGGAGCCTCCTCTTAATTACCATTACTCCCAGGTCCACCCTGACCCGGAGTGGTAGTACCTGTTAGGGTCCCAACTATGGGTTAAATAGAAACAGATATTAAAAGGACAAGGAAACAAAAAAGAGAAGAAAACAAGACCAGATTCGGCATTAAATAACCCAAAAAGGGTTGATATGCCGTAAAACAAAACTACCAAACCAAAAACCCTGATTAAACATTTGAAGATATAAAGAACTTGAAGCATAAAAACTTTCACTATAATGACCAGATTCGGCATTAAATAACCCAAAAAGGGTTGATATGCCGTAAAACAAAACTACCAAACCATATATATATATTTATTTATTATTATTTTTTTGTTGTTGTTGTTTTCCCTTTCACAACACATATATATCTGTCTATCTACACAATGTTACAATGTTATGTAATACCTGTATCAAGATGGTCTGGTGGAAATTCCGTATGATATTATTTTTTTTTCGTTAAATTTTAAATTCTAATCAAAATTTTTTTTTAAACCAAGTCTATTCGTTTAAATTAATATGTCGGTTAATACTGTCATTAAACATTGCATTCTCTGTTCGTTTTAAATTATTGTGTATATTAATATTTAGTTTATTTATTTATTTTATTCTATTTTTAAATATGTATATTTCATTAATTAATTCAATATTATCTTTCGTGTAACGCTAAGACAACAATGAAAGGGAGGTAATTCAGTTCATTTGTGGTTTACGTCGCTTATAAATTAGTTATTTCTAATTGTTAAGCTAAAATATTGTTATAATGAATGTTTCATTCCTTTTTTTTTCATTTTTTTCCTTCTTTTATTTTTTTTAAAATTATTATTATTAATGTTATCTGGGGTGGTTGCGGTATTTCATCCATTATTATTATTATTATTATTAGTAGTAGTAGTAGTAGTAGTAGTATTGTTGTTGTTGTCGTTGTTGCTATTGTTATTATTGTTACTATTATTATATTATTATAGTTAATCTTTTTGTTAGGTTAAGTTATTACTATTATTAGTTTATAGACTTTAATATTTTTTGTCAATTTATTTTTTTTCCTATTTTTTTCTATTAATTTTTTATTTATTTATGTATTATTCATCTATTTATTTATTATACTTAACCATTTATTTATCTTTTTGTAATTATTATTATTTATTTATTCATTTATCTTTATCTATTTATTTATTTATTTTATTATTTATTTATTTAATTTTTTCCCCAGTTTGTTTATTTATTTATTTATTATTATTATTTTTGTTTGTTAAGTGAGTGTTTGACATATGTTGTTATATTATTTGTTATTATTATAAGGTGATGTTTTTGTTAGATTATTAGTTATTAGTATTCATTTAAGGGTTAAATTAAGATAAAATTAATACAACAAGAGTGAGATGTAAAACTATATCAGACTAGAAATGAAGATCCTAATTCGAGTCGGTGATTTATTTGCGGAGATAGTTTTGCTATTAGTATCGATTCTTTTATTCGAAAGTTTGCCAACGTTTCTCTCCGTAGCTAGGATATCAATCTTGAATGATTTGCTGGTGTTGCCACATGCGTGGGTGGACAAATTAGAACGCCATGCACTCAACTCCTGTCACTCCAAGAAAAAATATTTATTTATGAAACTTACCATAAGATGACTGTATTTTATATTTTAATGTTGTTTCCTAAATGTTAAAAGTTTGTTAAAAAATACAAAATTTCCCATTAATTTTTCATTATATTTTCTTCGTAACAAAAAATGAGGTACTTCTGCAGTTTACTCACCGTGCTACTTTTTATATAGGATTTTCAAGTTAAATCCAATTTTTAAGGTATCTTTTGTTTATTAAATTGTTAGGTGAAAGTACAGAATAGTGAATAAAGCCCAACTCCCCATGTTAAGAATGGCTTTCTAAATAATGGCGTTAGTTTAGCACGATCCGTAAACTGCAGAAATACTCAAAATAAATATTTTGTTCATTGAAATAACCATGCGATAACTGTTTTATTATCTATTTAAATGTGTTTTTTTCCTTCATTCTTTAAGTTTGTTAGAATTGTCGGCCAAAAGAGTTTTCGTTCGGCACATCCGGCGCTTTACGCAAGCAGCCGGAATATGCTGACGAAAGGTCTTTTTAACGCGGTCCGTAAACTGCAGAAGTACCGACAGAAAAGTTAAATAGTTTCAAAACTTAAAATATTAAATTATAAATAAGGAGAAAAGGAAGAAGAGCTACAACTGATATATATAAGAGAGAGAGATAGGATAGAAGGAAGTGTGAATTGTAGCATAGAGGCTATGGGAATAATTCTCTTAATTCATTGTTTTGTTGTTTTGGGGATACTTTTTGAAAACTTTTTAAGTCAACAATCGAGCAATGGTGTAAAAATAAAATAAGGAAACACTAAAGATTTGTACATTTAGTCTTGTGGGTTAAATAAATTGTTCAATTGTACCAACATTCAATGTTTTAATCGCTAGAGACATTTTTATGTTTGTCTATGAGTGGGTGATCGTTTTACGTAAATTAGCTATGTGAAAATGATTCCCCACTTTAAGTACTGAAATATGTAATATTTGTTTACGTTTCGTTATTATTGTCGGCAAGTAATTTTTGGTTTTCGTTAAAACAACGTGTTGGGTTAAAAGTGCAGAGACAATGAAACTCAAACCTGAACGAAAACCGAAAATGTTAAAAGAATTTGTTAAAAAAAAACAATATTAGCACCTACCTTGCAAGAAAAAGTTGCGTACGAAGGCTAAGACGCTGGAATAACGTTATTATTTACAACCTAATTTATAAAAAATGGGAGGGGGTGGCTTGTTAACTATTCTGTCCTTTTGTTTTCATATAAAATATACAGTCGTTTAAAACATGATTTTTTTAAAAGTCGATCTTTTTGTGTCAGGTAAAAAAAAACGTACTTAAAAATAATAATCGATTTTCTTTATTGCAAGCGATGTTCTTATTTAATGTTATAAAAAGGTAACAGTTGATGAGACATAGTTATCGGTTTTCTGTTTTGTTTTATATGTAATCATTTACCTGTATTTTCCTAAATGGCAGCACAAAGTTTCAGATAATTCGTCACAAGTTTCGATGTACACAAACAGATATCGGTAGTTTAAGGGTTTTTTTCATTTTTTGTTTCTGAAAATACGGCAGTTGAATGTGCGTCTACTCAACGAAGTTGCTTAATC
>OY744539.1:775000-797500 GCA_963556195.1 Sepiola atlantica | reverse complement strand
ATAAAATAACTGCAAAAACAGGCAGAACTCACATCAAAAAAGATAATCAGATAAGAAGAGTTCCCGAAAATTAAAAAAAATATATATTATATCATACGGAATTTCCACCAGACCATCTTGATACAGGTATTACATAACATTGTAACATTGTGTAGATAGACAAATATATATGTGTTTTGAAAGGGAAGAAAAACAACAACAACAAATAATAATAATAAATATATATATGTGTATGTACACATTGTATTAAGGTTGAAACTAATTCATTTGTTCCACCATTATATGTCTTATTTGCTCCAACTTGTGTCTATCGGTCACACCTCTGCATTGTATTGCCTTCTAAATATCACATTTCTCTCTCTCTCTCTCTCTCTCTCTCTATATATATATATATATATATATATATATATATATATATATAAAATAAGTGGAGGGTGATAACGTACGTACAAACATAAAATTACCTTAGCGTTTTTTAATATAGACTAGCGTGACCCCGTAGAGATACTATGGTGTTTTCTACATCAATTTGCAAAAATTATGTGAATAATAATATTTCTTGTGAAATAATGAATTTATGTAACGATAAATACTATTAAAAAAATTCTTTTTCGTCTTTCGTAAAGATAATCGTCATTGTCAGATAAATATTTTTAAATAAATAAAACGAATATGTTTCTCTTTTATTTATTTATTTAAAATTGTGGCAATTTAATTCTCTGCCTTCCTACCATAAAATAATTTTCAGCTAAGTTTTCTTTGAATTAAGAAAACGAATGTCATTTTTGAAACGTATTTATTTAAAATTGTATTGTTTTAGTCGAGGGGACGACATGATTTGATTTGGGAACAATTGATTTTAAAATAAAGTCGGGATTTTTTTTTTACATAAGCTTAATCACCAATCACCTAATTTTTATTTTTATGTATGTGAAAGATGATAATGCACATATGAATATGAAATGTCTTAGCGTGTTATTATATAGATGTGTGTATGGATGTGTAACGAAGAATATAGTCCCGCGGTATCTGCAGATATTCACTTATTCATAACCCATTCGAAACGATTCTCTGCTCTGCAGTGGGAAGCTGTTTAGATACAAGATTTCCTGTATCCGCTGTCCTGTTATAATGGACGGACGACGAGAAAGAGAAGCCCTTGAGGAAAACGACGTGTGCTGTCATCTCCAGCAACCATTCGCCTGTCTCCATCTTGTGGTAAAAATCAGCTGCCTGCTGATAATATCAGGCTGGTTTACCAGGGTTTCCATAGTCGACATGATTTGGCCTTGAATCTACGACAAAGTCTTGTGTGTTCATCTACTTGGCAACGTTATTTATCGAAAGAGGAAATATTTACGAAATCTTGAACGAAAGTCCGCAGCAACGGCAAACATGAGAAAAAAAAAGAGACCGTATTTGAATATTTGTCAAAATTAAACTTAAAGCCAGAACAAATATATTCGCATAAGATTGAAACGAAAGTCTTAGTGGTCCGTCTTAGTCTTACATTTTACTTAGCAGTTAAGTGTAGATATAGTTTTTCATATCCATTGAGTTGTTAAGTATATGTTATAACTGAGTTTATATAAAGTAACATTAAAATCCGGAATGGTTAACAATAAGATTTATTGTCATTGTCAGCTAAATCTTCTTTAAGTAAATAAAACGAATATGTCTCTTCTTTTTTTATTTATTTTAAATCATAGCATTTTTTTCTCGTCGTTCGTCCATTACCTTTTGTACCGAAAAACCAAACGAGAAATAAGAAATAGGAAAACGTTTTCATCATTTTTGATTCAGCCGTAACGTGTGGAACCGTATTCCAACAGTAATATCGACATCCGTGGTCGCACAACAATTCCCATAACTACTAAATTCTAATTGATTAATTATTAAAAAAATATTCAATTTCGATTGGTTATCAAAATCGAACTCCAACTAATCCGAGCACCTGTTAAGCACTGACTACATAAGCGATAACCAAAGAAGTAAACTTAACCTGCCACCATGAATCCTTGTCGGTTCTTTCCATATCAACGCGACGCAAAACAACAACTATTAAACTTCTTTCGGGCAAAACCCAAGTTTAGCCTTGGCTGTTGAGTGAAAGTTTCTTGGAATGCAACACAAAAAAACACATGCGCAGACTCACTCACACACAAGTCCACACATATACAGGGTAAATAAAAGGCAAACATGCATACACCCAACGCCGTCTATTCAGTTATGTTTGAAAAATATGTGTTATAGTTATAATTAGCTTTATTCATAATTAACTGAACAAGTATCTGATCTCTCTCCCTCTACCACTCTCTCTCTCTCTCTCTCTCTCTCTCTCTCTTAGTAATCTATGTATTTATCTGGCCTCCTTAAATTCTATGTAGATTCAGTCACTCTCTAATGTTTTTCAGCGGGTCTTTCCATCTGATTTACATAGTGCCTATATACACCACAAACATGTATGTAAATTAGACAGCAAAATAAAAAATCTATTCATTTGTATATTATCTTCATGAATATTATAGAGAAAGAGACGTATTATTTTAATTATGCAAGAAGAATTAACAGATATAGCGTGGTTAATAAATAATTTTCTAATGCAATTAAAGTACAATAACTAGTGATAGTGGTTCTAACCAAACCTACCACGGGTACGTCTAGTATATATATATATATATATATATATATATATATATATATATATATATATATATATATATATATATATATACTAGAAGTATAACCGTCACAGGGCGGGTATAAGCAATAAATACAGTATTCATTTTACTTTGAATGTGTTTCTTTCTTTAAGGGATGTGGTGCGGTTTCAATGGCAATCCCCTTAAATTGTTAAAGTTTGTCAAAAAAATATTGTTTCTACGTTACTCACCCTGTTGCCTAGAATACATATTCCATAATTCATAATGATAAGTTCAATAGTTTAAGATTTTACCAATTTTACATAGATATCATTGACGCTCATGCGCGTACACCTTTTAAAAATGTATTTCTTAACATAACTCAAAATTTCATGAGCAATTATTTTCTCTATTAAACTTTTTGTATCTAACTTACTTTAATTGTTTTGGAGGAAGGATGCGGGTTTGGGTGAGCGCACCCCCTAAATCGTAAAGTTATTCAACGTGCTACAGAGAATATATATTCCAAAATTCATAATGATCGGTTTGTTATTTTAGGAGTTAATCTAGTACAATAATATATATATATAAACATATACACATACCTTACTTTATACATATGGACCCCCTAAATGTTAAAATTTACAAAATAAATGTGCTCATGTTACTCAACGTATAACCTAGAATATATATTCAAAATTTCATAAGAATCCATTCATTAGTTTAAGAGATTATCTTGTACATAGAAATATATATATATATATATATATATATATATATATATATATATATATATATATATATATATATAAATTAAGATAAATGAAAGAAGAGAGATAAAAATGTACGAATCTATTTTGACAAATCTATTTAAACTTCGATTGTTCAATGCAAGGTGTACTCGGTAAAAACATGCTTATTTTTCTTTCCTTAAGCCAAGGCTTTTCAAAGATAAAAATCTTATCAGAATTTTGACTTTTCAACTGCCAACTTATCCATCTATGTAATTCCTCTGGTGATAAGATTTTAATCTTTGAAAAGCCTTGGCTTAAGGAATGAGAAATAAACATGCTTTTATCGAGTACACCCTGCACTGAAAAATCGAAGTTCAAATAGATTTGTCATTCGTACATATTTATCTCTCTTTCATTTATCTTTATAATTGCTCTATGTCGTATATTGAGCTTTAACTATTTCACTATAGGTTCTATCCTCTAAAAGTATATATCTAGTTTCATATTTTATTTTATATATATATATATATATATATATATATATATATATATATATATATATACATACATACATACATACATACATACATACCTAAGTTTATATATATATGTGTGTGTGGGGGGGGTGTTTGTGTGTGTGTTTAAAAAGTCCAGTTCAAAGATTATAATTTTAGTTGTATCAAAAGAAGACTAAAACATCGACTCAATTATATAAGAAATGAAGCATTCCATATCTCTATAACACAAGAGAATACTGCAGGTGAAATGTAGCTCAATGATAAGGGATAAAGGTCCAACAGAGCTCATATATTATAACTCAGTGGAATACAAAATGTATAAGATAATCAATCTTTTTTAATCACGCTTCAAAACTTCACTATCAACAATGATTATTCTATACATATGTTTCAGAAATTATTTTTAGTAAGAAAATAATCAGCACATTTTTTTCATCAATTCGTTACAGACAACACTAACAATGGATTTGGCTAGAAGTAAAGGGTAGTATCTGTTCTGATACTACACTTCATTTTCCCCACATTTAAAAACCGACCTTGCGTCGTCTAACTCTGCCGTCGTGGGGAGGCAAGTAAATAGGAACAATGTATTAATTAAATGATCACAAACACATAAAACAAAAATTTAATTTTTTTATGGCAGGCTATAATAATTGGATTCCCACTTAATGGCTTCTGTGTTTATAGTTAAGTTTGCATTTTCGAAAATCATTGGATGAATATTAATCTCCAGCAATATGAAAAGATGTTTTATTTGTTAGTTCTGAAACCATAGGTATTTTAAAGTTGAAAATTATTTACTCATTTGACTATTAATTTTTTCAGAATAAAATAATCATTATTTATTAGAATATAATGGTGGATAGAACATTTTATAAATCTGCATTATGTTGAAGAATAGATCAATATTTTTTGAAAATATATACATTTGACTTTGAATCCAATTATTATAGACTGCCATAAAAAGTTTTTAAAAAGTAAAAAAACGAAAATAGGGTTTCTAGATTTTGTTGGTAATTTTTATTTTATATGTTTGTGATAATTTAACAGTTCTATTGTTAGTTTTGCGTGTAACGAATTGATAAATATTTTTTTTTTTGTGTTGAAGATGAGATTATTAAAAAAAACATTTCTAAACATGTACACAATAATGTTTTATGTTTGCTTTTTGGAGTATGATGACAAAATATTGATTATGTCAGGAATTTTATATTCTACTGAGTTATATATATATATATATATATATATATATATATATATATATATATATATATATATATATATATATATATATATATATATATATATATGAGAGATACGGATAAACCGTGAGAAGAGGGGAGAGTAATAAACGAACCGGAGTATAATTTTCAAATTGCAGAGAAATCCAAAAGACATAATTTAATTCAAGCAACCTGGAGATGGTAAAAAATAAATTAAATAACATTTGAATTGATAGAACGGCGTCTCCGAGGAAATGATGGTCCAATTTGGGCCATTGACATGCGCCGGATCGCAATGCATCTGCGTCATGATTCACTGGCCGAAACAAAGTCGCTTTGTCTAAAGCAGAAACTCTCCTGCAAACACGAGGCTCGACTATGGGAGAATTTTTCCAAACGTGTCTGGCGCCAAACCAGTCCAACATTTCACCAACCATTAGTTTCAGTCACTATATCTCCAATGGTTCGGTAACTGGATGGACATCAAATTTGGACTTTCTGAACTTAGACTGGATTTTTGCCAATATAAAACATAAAAGTCAGTGAATTGAAAAAAGTTATTATTTGCTTCAGTTATAATAGTTTATGATAGGAAGTGGAATATAGCTTTTCCATGTTTATTAAGTCTACGTAGGCGTTTTGGGTCAAATGGAAAATATCTAAAAAGTAATGTATTTTAGGTTGTTGCCTGTACTGCGATTTTTAGTAGTAGCTTTAGCCAACGTGAAGGGCAGGCTAACCTGTATGTTATGTTACTGTGACCATGGATGTGTAATGTGAGTATTAAAGACAGGCTTAGATTTGATTACCTCAGAAGAAGCTCAAATGCGGGAAGTATAAAGAGATGTGTGCACAACAGGAGACTTCGATGGTATGGCCACGTTGAAAAAATGGATGTGCGTTCTTGGCTTAGTAGATGTAGAACAATTGAGGTAGCAAGTTCAGTTCGCATAGAAAACATGGGAGGTAGTGATAAGAATGAGCTTGAAAGAAAAAATTAAAACCTAGACAGAGATAGGTAAATTTGGAAGTCAATTTCTGAAAGCCGTCCAACGCCTGCCAGCATCTAAAACGGACGTTAACATGATGATGATGATGATGATGATGATGATGATGATGATGATGATGATGATGATGATGATGATGATGATGATGATGATGTGCAAAATTAGACTTTATTCATTAACATAGGCTCTTTCTTGGGTGATACACTATGCTTACGCTTCTTTAATAATTCGATGCTTATTTAGAATGATTTGTCTTTGGCTTTAATATACGCCTCAGTTTCCGATATTACTTTTTCATTGGAGACAAATCTCTTTTCCTGGAGAATTTTTTCTTTACGTCTACAAACAGCCAGTAGTCGCTTGGGCCAGATCTGAAGAATAGGGTGGGTGCAGATACAATTCGAAGTGCAATTAATGTAGTTTTACTCTCGCTGCGATTGGCTTGTGACACGGTGCATTGTCTTAGTGATAGAGCAATTTTTTTTCTTCATTTATGCCCATTTTTTGTTCATTTGCTCATTCAAGTGCACCAACAATGCTATGTAACATTCGCTATTGATGATGATGATGATGATGATGATGATGATGATGATGATGATGATGATGATGATGATGATGATGATGATGATGATCTTCTTCTTCTTCTTCTTCTTCTTCTTCAGTGTGGGTGTTATTTTACCGTGACTGACAACCTAGTCTGTGTATTATTTTACCGTGAAAAACAGCCTTGTATATGTATTATTTTACCGTGACCGGCAACATCGCCAATGTACTATTTTAACATAATCGACAAACTAGCCTTAGCTTTATTTTACCATGACCAGGAACTTAGTTTGCGTTATTTTACAAATACAGACAACTGGGTCTGGGTATTATCTTACCATAACCAACAACTTAACTTAGATGTTAATTTACCGTGACCAGCCACCAAGTCTAAATGTTATTTAATGTAACGTAAAACAAATGCTGGATGATATTTTACCATGACAAGTAATTGGCCTAGGTGTTTCTTTATCGTATCTGACAGCTTAACTTGGATATTAATTTAACGTGACCGGTAACTTAGCCTGAGTGATATTCTAACGAAACCGACAACCTTGTTGGATAGTATTTTATCATGGTCTGGGCGTTATTTTACCGTAACCGATAGCTTTCATTTTAATGTAACACACAACTTACCCTACATGTTAACTAGCCGTGGTCGACTACCAGGCCTGGGTGTTATTTTACCTAATGGAACCTAGGCTGGGTGTGTTTTTTCCATGACTGAGAACTTGTTCATGGTATTATTTTACCGTAAACGGTAACCTACCTTAACATGTGTGTTATTTTACCATATCTTTCAACTTGGCTGTGATCTTATTATAGCATTACCAGCAGTCTACCATGGGTGATATTTTAGGAATCATTGGCAACTTGTCCGTCATGTAATTTAACAAATACTGGTAATCTATTTTATTCATTTTAAAATAATCAGTCAATGGAGTTGAACTGTGCAGGATCAGTTGGTGTTTTTTGGAGCTTTACAGATCTGATAAAAAAAATGTTGTTGTTTTCTCAAGTCCCCGCCCCGATCAAATATGGCTGCAGACAAAGCTGTCAGTGGTTCTAATCGTGAGTTCCGCGCTGAGAGAACAGGCAAACTAATAACTCAGCTTTGCCATTTTGAAGACACTTCAGACATTAGAGTGATTCTTAACCCAGTCCATTGTTTTCCGGTTTATCCGCTGATTGTTATTCGCTACTTCGTGAGGGAACAAAACAGCAAAGCTTTAAAAAAAACTGTCTCTTTCACTTAACTGCTGAGAACAAAATACAAAAATAGTAGACATCACTCACCCCTACATTTTTCAGGATGTCTCTAGCGATGTAGTGACTATGATTTCTTCCACTTTTGCCTCGCTATATGAGAAGGGCAAGTGCAACATAATGCCAACGTTCAATTTATGTTACTAGCGTACTAAATTCTAATGAGCAAGATAAAAGATAACATGTCTCCCTTAATTACGCTCCAGATATCAAATATTAACTCCGAATTATTCCATGCTTAACATAATTGCAGCACGCTAAGGACATGAACAAAAAATAGTCAAGTAAGTCTGGCTATCATTTTCTTATGGCTTCCTCAAGCATCAGGGGACGAACATGATTTCTGTCCGTTTTTATTTTATTAAGTACTTTTAAAAGGAGAGACTACAAATAATTATATGGTCCCTCCATTTTTCTGGATGCAGTACATCTGGGAATGACGCTAAATAAACTATCTACGTTATCACGAAACGTTCTTTCAACGCTGCAAAATGGTTGTATCTTGTATGGGAGATATTCTACGTTGTTCCTGTGACACAGTCAGGTATTTTACTTTTGCGGTATAAGTTAGTTAATTAAGTTGAATTAATTAGGGAACAATATATTAAGAAAAAGACGGGGCAATATACTTTTGGGGAGAAGTGTAGATAAATATCATATTCAGTTATTTTATTTGAAACTGGCGATGTAAGATCTCAATTTTCTTTATAAAATTAAAAGGTCCTATTTCTCGTATTGAAATGGCAGCCAGGGAGAACAACTGTATCAGTCTGAGTAACTGAAGATGAGTTATCGAAACAATCATTTTGGGAAAATTCATTTTTATTTGCCATTAAAAAGTCATACCAATTACATAACAATTATGTATTTAGTAAAGCAGCAAGCCAAACCAGTTTTACGGTTTAAAAGGTTACTGAGCGTACTTGCCTCATGTCCGATAAGATGTCTCAGCGTCAAAAATTAAAAAGCAACTTATTACAGAAATAAACCAAGTCATTATATTGTGGCTTGACTAGAGGTTCTTTCTACATTCGTGAAACGAAATCTTTCATTGACTGACCAATCGTAAAAAATAGAAAATGCGAAACAATCGATGATTGGTTACCCAATCAGAATAATCGGCTCAAGGGAAAATTCTCAATGACAGAACAAACTCTTTATGGGTTCTTCAAAGAGACGGAAATCGGCGACCGATCAAAAACAGCAATGAAAAAATATTAAGAAGAAAGTCTCTAGCATTAAATCGTTTCTAAGGAACACAAGCCCAACGAAAACTCCAACATTTCTCAACAAAAACTTAGCACAAGTCAAATTCGTCGATTTGCTTTTTCCCTCTAACAAAAGTAACATTGCCTTTTTGGGGGTGGGGGTGGGGGTGGGGGGGTTGCATATTATTTTTGCATAACAGTTTTCGAACAAACATATGTTATTTTTGACGGCGAGTTCTTCTTGTTTTGGGGTTTTCCGACCCAACCAAACAATTACCTACGTCTTGAACTGAGTTGCGGCTGTATCAAATTACTGCGGATCATGTAAACACAGTGTGGACGCATAAAGATCCAACGGGACAACTAATCTGAACGCATGTGGTTATTGTAGCGCATGTGAAGTCAGTTAGACGTCAAAAGAACAAACCCGTGCAGTTCCAGGAGAAACGTTCACAATTTAAATTCCGAAACTGCATCGGTGTGTTCTTTTGTACTTCTAACTGACTTCACATGCGCGTTCTTAGGCGCTTTTTGAAATTATCTTCTTTTGCTCCAGCTTTTTTGTTCATTTGTTTTCGTCACCTGAAGATGATCCGGCGAAGGATCGAAAGTGCTAGTGATACATATGGAACATTCATTATTTTTTTGGTTTGACAAGATTATCATAAAAATATCGAATAGAGTTTAAATAAGTAAGAAATCTTGTTATGTTTAACAATCTTTTAGCCTAAATACACAATATATACATATATATATGTATGTACATATATATATATATGTATGTACATATATATATATATATATATATATATATATATATATATATATATATATATATATATATATATATATATATGGGGGGTGAGAGAGATTAGTTGGAAATAAATCCAGCAGAGTTCTCGATTATTACGAAAAATAAAAAAGAGCGTATTATTTATTTATTAATGTTTGTATTACAGAAGATCAGAACGACGTTGGTACCGTCGGATTTAAATTAAAACTAAAGAGACCTCCAGAGGTCTCTGTATCGGAACTCTATTCAGCCTCTGTTTATGTCTTCCCGGAGGTCCTCTTTGTTAGGATTTGAAACCGACGGTGCTGATGTTGTTCGTTGTTCTGATCTTCTGTAATACAAACATTCACATATATATACATATATATATATATATATATATATATATATATATATATTGCTGTCTAAATACACAATATGTATATATATGCGCGCACACACACACGCACACAAACACACATATATATATATATATATATATATATATATATATATATATATATATATATATATATATATATATATATATATATATATATATATAAAAGAGGGGGAGAGAGAGACGCAGGAATAAATGAATATTAGTTTAATATTCATTCCAATCAATCCTGGCAAAATATGTGGGAGATATTATTGTATGATTTTGTTTGTTTTGGGGTTGTTTTTCATATTTCGTACTCGTGAATCCAATATTGCAGACAGATTTTGAAAAGTCATATTCAGAATTCAGATCGTGGGAATTATATTTTTTCCTAACAGTGAATCAGGTGTTTTTTCACTCCTGGAGTTTATTATGGTTTACTAGTATAAACCCTCCTTAAAACATGACGGAAAAACATCACGCTTCGCCAGTGTTTGCACTAATATTTATAAATAATCATAGAATTACGTTGATAATTACATTTTTCATATATAAATTATTATTTTTATGGAATAAAAAGCCCGCGTTTTCTTTTTATTTAAAGAGGTGGATTTTTTTTCTGAATTCGTTCAGACGGCGGAGTTGTCTGACTTGCTATAATTGCTTTCCCATGTAAGTCTTTCTAATGCGATTCTTTATTATTTAAATAGGACATTAGTGAATTATCGCGAGTTTTAAAATGCGAGTCATTACTGATGACCTTCGAGGAAAAAATCACAAATCTTGATTTTGCATTCTTTTTATTTTCTTCCATTTTAATCAATTAAAAGTATATTGTTATGGTGAAAACTGTGCGAAAATATTGCTTACATGACAGAAGATTAAGAACATATTCTGTTATTAGAAAGTGTATTCTGTTATTAAAATGTATTAGTCATCACGTGACCAATTGATTCAACAGTGGTATATTATACATTAGTGTTAGGAACCATAAGATCCATTCATAGACACATTTTTTATACATTTTATTAGATTTTGGATTGTCTAGCTTGCATTGTTTTTGGTGTTGATCGTATTTTGCGTAACTCCGTATTGTAGATACAAAATGGCTGACTGTCTATGTGTTGGATAATGGCCCTATGGGTATAGACGTATCTGTTGGGAATCGTTGATTTGACTTGCGTGAATTAACGCGGGCAATCGAGTGCAGAACAGGGCTTGTTCTCACAGTCGGAGCTGGCAGGCGTGACAAGGTTACCGTGTGACGAGACCCCAGATCAAGGGTCAGTCTGCACCTGGAGAGGATGTGATGTCACAGGCCCTTGCGTGGGAAACAGAGGCTCTGTGACGTCACTCGTTCTCGTGAGAAGCGAGTTTGAGAGTCTGATTCGGAAAGCGAACCGAGAGGACGTGCAATTCACAATGTAAAGATAAGTGATATTTCCCCTAGGGGAATGCAGGCGCGAGAAATCCTTTCCCCCCTCTGTATGAATAGTTAAGAAAACATTAATAACTAACTACGATAAAGTAGTGATTGCTCTCTCTCTCTCTCTCTCTCTCTCTCTCTCTCTCTCTCTCTCTCTCTCTCTCTCTCTCTCTCGACGTAACCCCAGTTGAAATAACAACGCTTGTAATAAATGAATTAAATTCAAAAGAAGAGTTTGTCTTCGGAGTGCATCATGGCTTTTATTGCAGACAACAGACGGCGTGGTTCACGAAAAATAAAGAGAGAATTCATCCACTGGACGACACGACCAACCCTCTACACGACGAGTATACGAAACGCGTACTGCCGCGGTCTAGGCAGGAGAGGCTATGCAACATATGAATGGATCTTATGGTTCCTTTGGAGAACGTATTTTTGTGGGAAATGCATAAAAAGGGTTGGGGGGGGGGGGGTTGCTAGAGGATTTTTTTCTGGATGAGCTGCATGAACGAAAGATCCCTGTAATTATATGTGTGTTCCTGGTTGTTCGTTTCTGCTCGAAACAATTGTCAAGAGCTACATTTAATATTTTTTTATTCGGCAGGTAAAAATATAAATAAATACTTGGTCATTAAAAGCTGAAATACCATTGTTTACTTATATATGCTCTGTTCTAAAATGTTAAGTCATCGAGCTTTTACATTGCACAGTTCTGTTTAATGAGAGAGAAAGAGAGGGGGAGAGAGAGAGAGATTTGCATACAGCTGTTTCGTCGTTTACGACTCATCAATCAAGGGTGTAAATGCTGGACACTTTCTGACAAATCAAAATTGATATTCTGTATGATTTTTCTACTCTTTTTTAAAGACGAAACGTTGATGAATACATAAATAACATAGTTTTTGGCTTCCCCTTTTCATTTACCATTACGTCGGATCATTTTTCCCCACTTTTATATATATATGATATATGAATAAAAAGCGAGTAAAAGAATGGAATTTCTTTAAAAATACGCCGGCAAACCGTTCATGTAAAAGACGAACGTCTACATTTTGAAATGTGACGATTGAAACAGTTCTTCGTTAATTTATTAATTTTATTTATTATTCTTATTATTATTATTTTAAGAAATTCCATTCTTTCACTCGCTTTTTATTCATTTTTGCCATTAAAGACCTGAAGATGATTCCGGAGAGAATCGAAAACGTTAGTCAAACACACGGATCTTACATTAATTCATTCCATTTCAACGTCAAAAAGATCATTCGACGAATGGAAAAAATAAATAAAAGGAATCACTAAACAGAAGAGTTCTGTCATTTTCAACAACACATGCATTAATGAAAAAATGCTGCCTAAATACACACAATATATATATATATATATATATATATATATATATATATATATATATCATATTTACCTGTCGATTACACATTAGTTACTTTTGATCAGAGAGTCTATTGATTTTTCCATCGATGCTAATACTTAACAGCTACTAAAACGAAGGTGCGATGTTAATAATAAAACAAAATTAAATTCACCGTAGAGACTGACTCGGATGCGGAGAAAATATGAAGGTGTCGGCTGACTTTTGTGAAAATATCGACACCAATTGTCTCGTTTTTATTCTGTCTTTTTTCTACTCAGAAATATTGCACGGCTCTTCCATAAAAATAGGAAACTATGTCGCATCGAGTACACAAGTGCCAAGGTGAAATCTGTGACGTATCAATGCATTTAACCAATCAGAATCTGACAAATAACGATGAAAGCAAATGGTTAACCAATGAGAAAACAGTTTTTCCCACGTTCAATAAGAAAAACAGATCCACCTCTTTCTCTGAAACGTAATATATTTGAAATGAAGAAACTCAAGAACGTATGGCAAGCTTTTAAATATGGAGTACATATTTTTTACTACGACAGAAGAAGGAATTATTAAATATATGTCTCATGCACATTTAAACTTTCCGAAAACCCTAAAAGTAATAAAATAGTTTTCCCCACCATTCAAGTGGTATCCGTGTTGTAATGGGTATTCTCTGTGTGTATGTTTGTAATTAAAATTTTTAATATTTTTTACACATTATGTTAAATAAAATCTGACATTTTATTTAACCACACCGGTATATTAATTTCATGAACGGTATTTGTATTTACTGTAGTGTTAGTTTGTATTTTAATACTAGAAAAACTGTGATACGTTTAAGATCTGCTCTTTTTATTAAACGTGGAAAAATCTGTTTTCTCATTGGTCAGTCATTTGAGGTCTAATTGGATCTGCCAATTAAGCTACAATCTTTTTACGTCTGATTCACAATTTTTTAATATCTCGGCCACAATCTTCTAACATCTTGGCCACAATATTTTTACATCTTATCTACAATCTTTTAACATTTTGGCCACAATTTTTTTTCATCTCGGCCACAATCTTGTAAAATCTTAGCCACAATATTTGTACATCTCGGCTACAATCTTTTAACATTTTGGCCACAATTTTTTTTTCATCTCGGCCACAATCTTGTAAAATCTTCGCCACAATATTTTAACATCTCGGCTAAAATCTTGTAAAATCTCAGTCACAATCTTGTAACATTTCGGCCACAATCTTCTAACATCTTGGCCACAGTTTTTAACATCTCGTCTACAATCTTTTAACATCTTGGCCACAATCTTTTAACATCTTGGCCACAATCTTCTAAAATCTGGGCCAAAAGCTTTCATCTTTATTGCCCTGCGTTGTATACCTTTAATTTTTTCATTTTACCGCTCACTCTAATAAGAAAACATAAATGCTAAGTACGTATTTGTTGTGTAACATTTTTTTCTGTTTGTTGGGATTCGAATCTGGATTGATTTGGGTGTACAAAACAAATGGAAATACATTGGATGTAAACGTATCTTTGTTATATACGTTAGTAGTGTGTTATTTAGGGGAGACGTGTTGTCACTTGAACTTAAATAGAGTAAAAGCGACCATAAAGAATAGGAAATAATTATTGCAATAAAAAAGTAAAGTGGTCGACCATAATTGAGGGCGACCCAATGACTCCCTTTTCATTAGATACTACACCGAGATGTAGGGGGGGGAGCACAACTCCTTTCCCAGGGTTACTCCACTTACCATTCATCCTGATCTTATAATGCTGACTTTTTAGCAAATAAGGCGTCAAGTGCCATGTTTTAAGGCTTTGGTATGATTCGACTGAGGATTGAACTCTGGTATTCCAGCCCATTACAATTTTTTCCGGTAAACGTGATGATGGTAATTCCATCCGATTTTTATCACAATCCATTGACCATTTATTTATTTGTTGGCCACAGCTTTTAATTAAACTTCTTATACGGCATTGTCTATCATCGTTGAAGAGAGAAAAGTCATCTCGAGAGATTTACGATACATTATATTGAAGGATCTTTATTTATTATTATTGAAATCGTAAACTAAGCAAGTATTGTCCAACGAAAAGATATATTGGAAAATTCGCTCTATATGATGCTTGTAGGCATAGGTATCTTTTCGACCACTGAGTGGCATGGCCGATAGCACCATTCCCGAGAATTCAACGTTCTAACTATTCGGCCTACATTGAAATGGATACACAGAACATTCTCCCAAGTCTGTTGCAAAGAAGATAAACTCCCTCCATCGGGCTAGAAAACGTCTCACAACGACACTATCCTATATATCTATAAGGCCACTATCCTATATATCTATAAGGCCACTATCCTATATATCTATAAGGCCACTATTCGACTACGTATGGAGTATTGTGAACCAACCACTAGCCTCTCCTTCTTGGACAGGGTCCAAAAAGAGTTTCTAACCTGATAAGTCCCGAACTGTCTGCCAAGTTCCAGTCCCTGTCACATCGCCACGGTGTTGCATCTCTGTACATTGTTTACAAGTACTTCCACATAATTTGCTTCGATGAACTTACTACACTTATATCTCTTCAACTAAAATACCTCCGACCCACTTGATTAGCAGCAAAAGCCGATCCCTTCCAGTAGAAGTCCCTTGATGCCGAGTACATTTTCTTCTCTAATAGCTTCTTTCATAGGAACTCTTGCTTTTGGAATTCCTTCACTGCTCCCTCAGATCAGACTTTGTCTGCCTGATGAGATCTTAATTTTTATAACTATCGATCGATAACATCGACATGCCAGTGTAGTTGTTTTTGTACATGTCTGTATAAATAAAAATAATTATATATATATATATATATATATATATATATATATATATATATATATATATATATATATATATATATCCAATGATATTATTAAAGACAAATTATAAATATATTTTCAGGAATATGTTATAAGATGGTACCCAGGGATATCATAAAAATTCTTTATACGATAATGGATGCTTAATATTACAAATAAAGCATTAATATAGGGTATATAAGAGTGAAAAAAACGAATATATTGTTTAATACTGAACATATTCATTCCCATATTTTCTTAATACGTTCAACTAAGAATTACAATTCTCTTACGCTTGAACTTTTAAGAAAGGATTCATTTCTCATAATAAAGGTAAAACATCTTTTAAATTATTAAAAGAATGCTTCAAATATTTTTTTCGAAATTATAGAATTTTAACAACGATTGAAAAAAAAATTAAAAGTTCTTTTGAAAGATTTTTTAAGATTTATTTTTTCCATAGAATAAGTAACAAAATTTTTCTCTGATGAAAAAAAGAATCTTTTTTGAAAAGTTCGGGTTTAAGGGAATTGAAATTCTTAGTTGAACATATGAAGGAAAAATGCAAACAAAATACCCAATATATATATATATATATATATATATATATATATATATATATATATATATATATATATATATATATATATATATATATATAATTCGGTAAATTATAAAATTTAAGATATAATTAATAAAGATTTAAATAGTATAAGCAACACTCATCACTTTTTATCAACCTGTACGTGCGTTTCGGAAAAAAAACTTTATTATCACCATTACAGCATTTTGTATATCCGCAACCAGTTCGAGACCAAATGAAATATTATTTTCAATAATGAAGATAGGCAAGACATATGAAAATCACAAACACATTCACCTGACTGGACATTGTTTTGTTCTCGAACTTGTTGTGGATATATTCAATGCTTATTATCTGAATTGTAATTAATAAAACCTATATTCTGATGATCTAAATCATATAAGTTTTTTTCGAGTGATAACGACACGCACGCACATATGGATAAACATTGTAAAATATTGATTTTCAGAGCTTGATTATAATATTTGAAATTTAAATTCATTATGTCATAAATGTAATAATCCACCGAAATTATGATATGACAGCTCGGTCTGACATAACCTTATTTTTATCTACAGAATTTAACGTTATCCTGAGATATTCATGGGATATAAATGGTTAAAATACAAATTTTATATGTGATCTCCTGGGGATATCTTTTATCGTTTTGGTTTATTACCTTTAACTTTTCCTTAAAGATAAGGATTCTATACATAAGGTTTAGTAGCACTATATCTTCATTTTAATATTTGCAATGGGGCATGAAAGTAGTGCAAAACTGTGCTATTCGAGGAATTGATTTTACCCGTCCTGGGACAGGCATTTCTTTAGTATGTATATATATATATATATATATATATATATATATATATATATATATATATATATATATGTGTGTGTGTGTGTGTGTGTGTGTAATACAAAATATGTTGAATAGTGAAAAAATCCTATATGTTTTAATTTTATTATTATTATTATCATTGTTATTATTATTATTATTATTATTATTATTATTATTATTATTATTATTATTATTATCATTATTATACTCTGCTAAATTATTAAGCACGATTGAAATAAATACTATCTTCTCAAATATTTTAATATATAATTTGGAATTTTCACAATATATATATATATATATATGTATGTATATTACAAAATATGTTGAATAGAGAAACAAATCCTACCATGTTTTAATTTCATTATTATTATTATTATTATTATTATTATTATTATTATTATTATTATTATTATTATTATTATTATTATTATTATTATTTAACTCTGCTAAATTATTGAGCACGATTTAAATAAATACTACTCTCTCAAGTATTTTAATATGTAATTTGTAATTGGCACAAGATATATATATATATATATATATATGTATTACGTTGACAGTTGAACCAGGCCTGGCAAACATGCAACTGGGGTTCAAAACTGGAGGCGAACACGTAAAGATCAACTTATTGCTAGATAATAATTAGTGAGAAAAGTTTTAGTAAAGAATTTCTTAGTAATGTAATTAGTTAATTAGCAACTATACATAATGGAGCAGCTCACAATTATTATTGATTAATATTTATAAAATCCAATGTAAGAAGAAAGAACAAAAATATAAAAACAATAAATTCACAAAAATCACTTTATTCACTATGAAGTAGGCAAATTATAAATGTATCCAAAATCATGACTCAATTTGTTTATATTATTAAATATAAACAATATAATATATATAAAACGATATAATGCAATCATTAATCAAGGTCAGCATTTTAGAAGATCAAATTCTTTATGAACAAAATAATGTTAAGGGAAACAATTTTTATATTTTTTACAACATTTGTGATAATTATTACATGTACAATTTGTTTTATATAGAAGATGAAGAAATGCTAATTTTTCATAATACGCTAATAAATATTATAAACAGTTTTTTTAAGCAACTTACATAAAAAGATCATAAAACCAATAAAATATATGTAAAACATATTTGATGCTTGGAAAAATATGTTTTATTAATACTGCCTAGGTTGTCATGAGAATTGTATAAACATTTTTATTTTAGAAATAATATTTTAAGATAATTTCAAAACTGATCATTGAGTTGGTTTACGTGCATCAAACAAATAATAACTTTTGAAAAATATATTAGACAATATAAACCCATGCTCTCTTGTCATAGTGAAATGATGCATATCAGAAACTGCAAAGATTTTTGTCAAAGAATGTCTGCAAGTGTTCAGTTTAACTGGACTGTGGTAGTCAGTAGAATTTTTGAATGACCAAAATATATTTCTTTCAAAAAATGTTCTTGAAAATAAAAACTTGTATTATTGAATATTTCCTGGTTAGTTGGATAATCATCCTTTCTCGTAACATAACTGGCTATATACAAAAAAAGACATTTTAATATCTTTAGAGATCTTAATGTCAAGATCTTGTAAGTTATGAAATATTTTGCATGCTAATATTCACGTTTTAACAATTATGTACTGGATCAAAGTTATATTCTTTGGCATCATTATCTTATTTAAGCAGCAGTTTAGTCTTTTCAAACTCATTTTTCTAAATAGTCTGTGGTAAATTCACGAAGCAAAACAAAGTTAAACGATTGCATGTATGTGCAATGGCAAAACTCGTATTCCTTGTTAATGATTAAATTCTTTTCCCTTACTTCCCATTTTTTGTCATTTTTCCACAATTAGCAAGAAATAATTTAAATCTGATCTAACTATTTTTAGTGGATAATTTTTTTTAATGTGGCTATACATTTCTTTGAAACTGATTTTTTTTTTAAATGTCTAAACCTCTTCAATACAATGAACTGTTTCTGCAGTAGTTTCTTCATTTGATAATGGATGCAATTTAATGGCTGCTACAGTTTGGTCATAAAAATTTTTTAAACAATGGGTTATTTTGGATAATTTAACAAACTGAGTTTTTTCATGTTCGTAAAAATCTTTTACAACTTCTCATTTTTCTAACATCATTTTGCCTTCAGAATCAAATAGTAATTCAAAAGAAGCTGCAGTAATCCAATTATTCCAAATATTATTTTAAGTTGGACATAGTAAAAAAAGTCAATACAAGTTATTTTAGTTATCATAAAGAGTGGCATTTTTTAAATATTGATCGGTCCTGTTGCTGTCGCATATAATCGCAATTACGTGCGCATTTAATTGTTTAATTATATCAACACTATTTGAAACTTTTTCATATAAAAATATTGCCTCTTATTTGGCAACTGGCATCATTTTAAGTAAATATTTTCCGCCACCATTTAAACATTTTACCCCAATTCCCAATACTGTTTTTACTGATCCTTCAGAATTTTTAGCAAAACCAAATAAATTTTCTTCTATGATATTGTAGGGAAGTTTTTAAATACACTTTATCAGCTAAACAAATGCACCTTTTCTGATTTTCAGAAATTTTAGAAAATATGTCACCCAGAAAATAACATATTCTCACATTGGGTAACTTAAAACATCCGAAGTCGGTTATATAATGACTAAGACGTTACAAATATCCAAATGCTTTAATAAGAATATTAGAATCGTTTAGGCCTAATACTTGGTTGGGACATAATATTAAGTTGTTTTATTTTAATATTTTTTAATCAATTTTTAATTTGCTGAAAAAATGAATTGTTTTATTGATCTGGGACAAGCATTGAGACTCGATTTTTTTTTTTAAAGAGAAAAATAGTTGTACGTTTACCAGCATGGTAGCATTCAAATTTTAAATTTTCAAACTTTTTTATAAAAAATACCTCCGAAAAGAGTTTCTATTTAATTGTTATTCGATATGCAGTCGTGTTCGTGTTGGCTGCGACTGACAGAATGCCAAAAAATAACATTCTCTCTCAGTGTTGGAATAAACGCCCAAAGTAACTGTGAATGAAATTCTAACGTCAGTATTTCAAATTTATTTTGAGTCATTTTGCGTCATTTAAGCGCGATAATCTTCTTAAGTATGTGGAATCTTTTATTTAAACCTATACTATTATCTTTTATCTTTTATCGAAACCTATACTACTATCTTTTATCGAAACCTATACTATTATCTTTTATCTAAACCTATACTATTATCTTTTATCTAAACCTATACTATTATCTTTTATCTTTTATATAAACCTATACTATTATCTTTTATCTAAAGCTATGCTATTATCTTTTATCTAAACCTATACTATTATCTTTTATCTAAAGCTATGCTATTATCTTTTATCTAAACCTATACTATTATCTTTTATCTAAAGCTATGCTATTATCTTTTACCTAAAGCTATACTATTATCTTTTATCTTTTATCTAAAGCTATACTATTATCTTTTATCTAAACCTATACTATTATCTTTTATCTTTTATCTAAACCTATACTATTATCTTTTATCTAAACCTATACTATTATACTTTAACTTTTTATCTAAACCTGTATACTATCAAAAATTTGCCGTGTCTTTAGTTTGTCTGTCCTTACGCAAATAGAATCATGTGATTGGTTTACAAAAAGGAATAGGTAGAGTACACATAACTAATGCAGTAGTTTTTACGATCTCAGTACCCGATACGTGTTTTATAAGCTTCAGAAACTGACATAACATAATTACATAATTACATAATTACATAATCAACATAACAATAACATTATTAACATACCATATTACATAATTAACAAAAATAATAACATAAAAAACATCACATAAATATCTGTTTAAATTAAGTGACCTTATTTTGATAATCCGCAAAAGAAGTGGACATAAAGCAATACGTGAATATATTCATCGTATTTACTCTCTCATGTAAATAGTAAGTAGCGTATTCTTCCACGAAATTTCACAAACCTTTTTTCTTCGTACTAGCTATAAAATGGTACAAGCTAGGTAAAGATGGAAATTGACATACCCATGTACTGTATTAACACCATCCAACTAGTTACTAATAATAGTATATGTTTTTGTTTTAAATGTTAAATGTTACGTACAAAAGGTTATACTTATTTGTGCTACAAATTAGATGGCAATTTATCGTTATTACGGCGTGAGGATATTCCTAAGTGCGTTGTTTGTGAATTGATCTAATTTACTCTTAAAATGTTCTGCGTTATTGCTGGAGAATGTCTAGGGTTATCTTCCCACCCGACTTCTTTCAAATTCGGTGCTGCGAGTCTCGGCTAATTAACTATCGATTGCGATGAGATTAATATATCTCATGCAGTCATCGCAATTGTCGTAAGGAACGCTCGTATCTTGTCTTACGCGGAAAGATACAACTGCGCCTGTGATCGTTATTGAAACGGTCACATAGTTACATCTTAAGCATTCATTTGAATAGCTCTCGTTCCCCCCCCCTCTCTTTCTCTCTCTCACTCTCTCTCTCCCTCCCTCTCTCTCTCCCTATTTCTAGTCAGAAAATAAGTCTTAATTTATATCTTAAATATTAATTTGAATGATAATAACAGTCTCTCTAGTTATCTACCTATCACTTTGTCTTTATCTCTCTCTCTCTCTATCTATCTATCTATCTATCTATCTATCTCTTTCTCTTTTTTTAAATCTATTTCAAACTACCCACTCTGATTTTACCCCTTCCAATTCTTGCACCTTCTCCTCTCTCTCTTCTCAATCTGTTGCATAGCCCCTTAATAATTCATACCTTCGTTTCTTCTCGGTTTGCTCTGTCGTCTAGTGGTTGAGTACTTTCTTCGCCTCTGCACTGTAGTGGCCATCTCCGTGAGTTGTCTGTAACAAAAGACCTTTCTCACCCGTTTCATAATACAACAATCTTTTCATTTTAATTACTTTTTATTCGGCGTCAGTTTCTATTGCCCGTGGAGATGTTTTGCTATCGTTGAGAGAGAGAAAGAGAGAGAGAGAGAGAGACTAACGAATATCGTGGTTAATTCTTTGCTAGCTTATTGTCTAATCAGTCCTTTGTTATTTGAGGAGACAGGGGGAATGGCATCTTGTAC
>OY744539.1:747500-770000 GCA_963556195.1 Sepiola atlantica | reverse complement strand
GCAAGCTTTTAAATATTTTCCGCTGTCTCTTTCCCATTTTAAAACACATTCCATGATATCTTAGCCCAGGAAGTCTTTTTAATGGCGAATATTTTCCTCCTCACGTTTTACTGAGCCTTGCCTGCATTCACGAACGTACCTCTTATTGGACCTTTTACCCTTTGGATTCTATCTATCTTCGCCGCACTTGAAGTTGTGTTTTTTGGAATTTAACTTTGAATCCTCTCTCACAACCTCTCGTGCCATTTAACGACCTACCTATCTACATTTCATTTTCTCCGCTGGACTTTTCGATACCGGACTTTTTTGCAATCGGACATTTGCTTGCATTCGGGCAGAGTTTTGCCCTGTGTTTCTTTCCCTACAACTTTTATTTTACTTTTTCAAATTTTAAATCTTGGCCTTTGCCAACTTATCTATCCCAGCGACTTCCTCTGATGATAAGATTTTGATCTTTGAAAAGCCTGGCTTAAGGAAAAGTTTTACTTGAATAAATTGCCTTTTTGCGGAATATACCTTGCTCTGAGCAATTGAATTGAAATTTGATTTGGCTTTTGCTTTTCTAATTCCTTTCCATTCTTCTTCATACATATATATATATATATATATATATGCCGGGCACTCTGAGTGAGTTAAATAACAAGCAGTACAAATAGCTTCATGCAAGATCCAAACACAGTTTGTTGATCACTTTCAACTGCTCGTGTAAAATACCCGCCGACTCGGTATTTACACAGTTAAATTCCCCCTTAATTATTAGCTAATTTGTTGTGGCCGACGGGGGAACGCTCTTGACTACAAATCAGTGGAGATTTGTGATCGGAGTTCGAGCCTGCTGACCGCAGAGAATTAACTTCCTGCACTGAAGATTGCGTTAGCATGAAACATCGATGTCTGTAGGTAATAAATAATTAATATTTATTTATAAATATTATATATATATATATATATATATATATATATATATATATATATATATTGCATAAAAGTAAGTTACTTAATAAGACTTATAGCTTTATGTATATTATTTTATTCTTATGCATACTTACTACGAGAAATAATATATTATCCCAATTCAAATATTCACTGTCTCGTCATGTTGCATATTCTCCGCTTATTCTCACGTGTGCATCAAACGCTATGTTGGAAAGCTCCCCCGTGGCTTGAGAATATGTCTCGAAGAAGGGATGTCGACGACAGTTATAACTTTTAGCGTAATTTATGATGTACTTGTTTCGGACTTTATTACAACCGAGGGGCATAAGGCCATCTGTGTCTCACGTTGTTCTATTACTAAACAGACAGAGATGAACTAACCCGTCTTCTAACACGTGACCCTTCTCTACCAATCAAAGCGTAACAGCCGTGCAAGTTGTGTTCTTTCCAATCGAAAAGAGTAAAAAGGCACTTTACTGACAATCGAATAAGTGTGAAGTTATTTTAAGCAAATGTTTTAAATTACAATCGTAATCAAATTTACCATCCTTTTGAGTCTCGCTTGTTGCGATGTCTGCTTGCAGGGATTAATTATCACTTTACTTGAGAAAGTGGTGATGTCCGCCATACCTAAAAAAAAACAACGTCAAATCCTTTCATTGCCCTCACTAATTAATTCTAATTACAACCAGATTAATTATACTGTCATTGAACACATACATAAATACATACATACATACACACACACATACATACATACATACATACATACATACATACATACATACATACATACATGCAAAGACATATTACATAGCAGTAATGTAGATTTCGTATTATATATATACGAAATCTACATTACTTGGAAGTTTCTCAACCATTAAAACTATATTAAAAAAAAAAATTTTTTTTTAAAAACCCAAGTCGTTCAGTGGAAAATCACTCATGTAAGTCAATTTAACTTTTTCAGTTATCATATTAGTTTGCTTCTAACATTATTTAAGGGTTCATCAGTTGTTTACTATGAAACACTATATACCATATATATATATATATATATATATATATATATATATATATATATATATATATATATATATATATATATATATATATATATATATATATATATATCAAACCTCGGAATTTATCAAAGTGTAGTATCTGTTCCGATGGATACTGCACACCATAGACTGGTATTGTCTTGGCCTTCGGGGCTTGATTTACGTCGGTCTATAGGTCTGTCCTGTGCAGTTCTAGGGGGTCCACCCTCCCAGGCTTCGCCTCCCCTCTTTGGGGAGGAGTAAGTTTATTGCTTACTGCCTGAGGCGCCCCTACCGGGGAATACCGACGGGGCTGCCCAGGCAATTTTAAAACCCAACTTTCCCGACCCGACCTTGGGTCACATCTTACTTGTGGGAGTAAGATAAAAACTGGCCTTGTGCCTAACTCCTGGAGAGGAGTAAATCAATACTCTATATCTATGCAATTATGTCGATCAGATTTTAAAAGTTTGACTTAAATAGTATTTAAGCTGACAACTCAAATTTAGTCTACCATGTCATTGGCAAAATGTCATAACGTATTTCGCTACAGTTTATTTATAGAATTACTCAGTCCAAACCAGACAGATTTTTAGCTAATCACCGAAAGAATGAAAATGAGCAATGGCCATAACTTATATTTTTAAGGTTGTCTCCCGTAACACTTACTCATATTTTTAATGAGGATTTTCTCCCTTACAAATATATTTCTGTCCAAAAACAAATATTAAAGCCTAAAATGACGTCACTGCAATCACGTGCAACGGCGAGTAGATACGACTAGTGTTATTTAAAATTAACATGGTGTTTTATAAGACAGGTCATTATATTATATGCTGGTGTAGTTAAATATAATTATCGGTGTTATTTAACACCATATTCAAGATTTGGGGAAATAATATTAAAATTAAAAGTTGTGCAAAGAATGTGATTAGGCTAATCTTTCACTCTACGATAAAAACAAATGTGTATTTATCTGTGAATATTAATGAAATAATAAAAATACAGCTTACTGTATATAATTTTTCTCATTTTCTGACTTTGACGAATGCCTGTATCTTTTTCCATTCGTCTTACAATTGAGAAATTATTTCATATGAATATTAGTGCGAACACTGGCAAAGCAGAATTTATTCCGTAATTTTTAGCGTTATATATACACTCCTAAAAATAAATAAAAGATATTCATTATAAAAATAAGTGGGAATTCTTAAGTTTAACTACTTTAGTGGAGAGAAAAATTATCGACGACTTAATTGTAGCTTTAAAGATAATAGTTCGCCCTGTCGACAGGGTCATGAATTCGCCGACTACTACCCTCTCCCTCTCGAAAACGGGGCAACCTGTAGGTCGTGGATGGCGACCCGTGATGCCTTAAGACAGGATCCTGGTGATTGGGTAGTTTGTGGCCTGGTGACTTGCAATAATCTACTTCGGCCCTTACTTTGGCTAGACGGGGGGGGGGGGTCGGTGAGGCACGATCCGATAAATCGACTGGTCACGTCATGCCCTAGTATCTATAAGTTCATCCCCAACCGTATTATTTAATCTGGTTCTTCAAAAAATCAAAATTTTACTTTTCTTGTTTATTTTCCTCCCAAAATAGATACGAGAAGGTGGTGGCTGAGGGTCAATCGTGTTGAAAACACAGAAGATTACCACTGCTGAAGAGTCTTTTTCTTTTCTAGGAGTAATGTCTTCTGGGAGTAATGTTTTCTAAGAGTATTAAATAATTATCCTGCCTACTGGATTCCATTTGACAACTTTCTTCGGCATGAAATAATGCAAAGATGGTTGATATGCCGTAAAACAAACCAAACCAATCAAAATGATAGTATGTCTATATATAGAAAACTCTTTAATATATCTCCTCGCACTGGAAATTCATAAACAATAAAGGTCCCAAAAGCTAAATCTATAAGTTTTCTAATAGAGTAATCTATTTTCAGAACTAATTATCTTTTATTAAACGTTTTCTTCGCTAGTTGGGCTAAGGTGTTCGCTTGATTCATATTCATGTTCGTCCATTCACAAACGTTGTCTATCGAGCTTTTCTTTTGTCTACCTTTCGAATAACTAATTATCTAATCAAGTTTAAATAATTTGAAGAATAAATTGGATGAATTTTTTAAAAAATAGTAAATATGAATTTATAGGGACATTTTATGGTTTATCTTCTGAGATATTTAAGAAAATATGTATAGGATATTGTCTGAGAGATGTTTAAGTAGCTGGTTGTTGATTTTGACTGAATATGGACGTTGGAGTTACAGAAAATGTTTGAAGTTTTATTTTTTATAAAAAAATGCGATTTTCTTACATTTGAAAGACTATTTTCTTTGATCTGTCAAGCATTATTTGAAATAGTATTTACTTTCGTCCGTCAAACTTTAGTTTTAAATGGCATCTTATTTGGTGAGTCAGCATAAATTTGAAATAGCACTTTGGTCGATTTGTAAAACTTAAGTTTATAATAGCATTGTTGTTGGTCTGTCAAGCTTAAGTTTCTAATTTTTTTTTCTTAATATTGAAACAGTATTTTTGTCAGTCTGTCAATCTTAGTTTGAAATTTGTCATCGATGTGTCAAACTTAAATCTAAAATAGCATTTATGTTGCGCTGTTAAGTTTAAAATAGTAGTAGAATTTGGTCTGTAAATATTAAGTATGAAATAGTATTTTTGGTCGGTCAGTCAAGCCTTTGCTGTACCAAGCTAAAGTTTGAATTACATGAGCATCGGTGTGTGAAGCATAAATTTGAAATAATATTCCTTTAGTCTGCCGAGCTTTAATTTCAAATAGTGCTTTCTTTGGGCTGTCAAGTGCAAGTGTAAAATAGCATTTATTTTTGTCTATCAAACTTAAATTTGAAATAGCATTTCCTTTCGGTCTGTCAAGTGCAAGTGTAAAATAGCATTTATTTTTGTCTATCAAACTTAAATTTGAAATAGCATTTCCTTTCGGTCTGTCTAGTGCAAGTGTAAAATAGCATTTATTTTTGTCTATCAAACTTAAATTTGAAATAGCATTTCCTTTCGGTCTGTCAAGTGTAAGTGTAAAATAGCATTTATTTTTGTCTATCAAACTTAAATTTGAAATAGCATTTCCTTTCGGTCTGTCAAGTGCAAGTGTAAAATAGCATTTATTTTTGTCTATCAAACTTAAATTTGAAATAGCATTTCCTTTCGGTCTGTCTAGTGCAAGTGTAAAATAGCATTTATTTTTGTCTATCAAACTTAAATTTGAAATAGCATTTCCTTTCGGTCTGTCAAGTGTAAGTGTAAAATAGCATTTATTTTTGTCTATCAAACTTAAATTTGAAATAGCATTTCCTTTCGGTCTGTCAAGTGCAAGTGTAAAATAGCATTTATTTTTGTCTATCAAACTTAAATTTGAAATAGCATTTCCTTTCGGTCTGTCAAGTGCAAGTGTAAAATAGCATTTATTTTTGTCTATCAAACTTAAATTTGAAATAGCATTTCCTTTCGGTCTGTCAAGTGCAAGTGTAAAATAGCATTTATTTTTGTCTATCAAACTTAAATTTGAAATAGCATTTCCTTTCGGTCTGTCAAGTGCAAGTGTAAAATAGCATTTATTTTTGTCTATCAAACTTAAATTTGAAATAGCATTTCCTTTCGGTCTGTCGAGGCTTTAGTTTAAAATATATTTTCTCGATCCTTGATGGATTTTTCCTTTGGTCTGCCATACTAAATTTTCACATAGTATTTTGTCGATCTTTAAATTTAAAGTTCAAAAATAGTATTTTCTTTGTCTGTGAAGATTAAATTTTAAATATCATGTTCGTCGGTCTGTCACTTTTATGTTTAAAATAGAATTTGACTCCGTCTGTCCAGCTTTTATTTGAAATAGCATTTCAATCGGTTTGTAAAAATTAAGTTTTAAATAACACTTTCAACTGTCTATTACGCTTACGTGTAAAATTACATTTTTGATCTGGCAAGTTTAAGATTGAAATAGGACTGACCTTCACTTCATACCTGAAAGGGAAGACTTACACCAAATCCGTTTCTAAGGTCGTTGGGAAAATGGTTGGATCATTCTACCGCTTATGAAAATATCTCATGCCTGACGCAATTCTTGTCCTGTATAAGCGTCAAATAAGTTCTAAGATAATGTATTGTTGCCACATCTTGGGATGTGCCGCCTAGAGCACACTTTCCTGCCTTGACTGATTGCAAAACCAACTTCGAAATCTAGTGGGGATGTCATCTTCTCTTCTCTACAACCTCATTTTCACGGTAGAGAGGTTGCTAGTCTTTCTTTACTATATCGTTATTTTAGGTGCTCGACTGAGCGCCAATCTATGGAACATTCAAAACGAAAAAGGCATCTAGCTACAAATGATTTTCATTTCTTTCTCCATCTGTGTACCTGAAACTAAACGGAACTTCCATGAGAAAAGTTGATTTCCAAGGATTACTAGTCTGTGGAACACAATACCGCAGGGTTGTTTCCCAGCTGACTACAACATGGTCATTTTCAAGTCCAATCCATCCTCTTAAATAATCAAATTCTGGCCAGTTTCAACCATCGTTACCAATCCTCATGATGTGTTATCACCTTCCAACTGACAAACTTATTGACCCTAATCCTCGAGTGGTCTTTAGGCCTTGATAAGCGGTGATTCGTTAGTACATAAGAAGGCATTTTTGTCACTAAACTGAATTGACGCCAACGTAAAACTATTCATTTAGCTTCTGTTTTGGTAAAATGGCGTCTCAATTTGCGAAATGGTTACACCAGTAAATACGTGAAGCAATACTAATATAATAGAACTGTTTGTCTGTTTGTTCTTGAAAAATGTAAATCGCCAAAAGCACCTACATAAGAAAACCTTTAAGTACGTAGACCTAGGAACCTAATATTTGGAAGAAATTAGTTCCATATATCTATGTTCTAAATATTGCATATTGATTTTTATTTAAGTATTCCCGATGGAACATAAAACTGCCATAAATCTAAAATCCATTCGCTAAACATTCGCTTGTCACGCTAAATTTACACCACGGCACCTCGGCTCCATTGAAAAAGTCAAACCATAAACTTTCTTGTATAAATGTCGGCGCTTACGATGTTACAACCTACAAATTCCTAATGGGATCAGTGCCAGGTTATCTATAAATTGGCCCAACGATAATATATTCAACAAATACAACGATGTATATGAATGTGCTACCAGAAAATAAAAAGGTTTCAAGCCAGACTTCGTATATAAAGCTGAAAACAACAAACAATACCGAAGCTAAAAGTAGAAAAATGTTGACATGGTTTAAATCACTGCGTAATATTTATTCCGTCTGTCATCACTAGCAAGTGCATGGTCGGCGCACATAACAGCAAACGGCCCAGGACCGTCGGGTCTGTACCATACCTATCCAATGCCATTCCAGATCTCGTCGCAATGAATCACGCCATCGTGTTGTCCGTCGACCAAGTTGGCGCTTGATATCGAGCTTGATATTGAGCGGCTCAACTCAGTCACCGTCCACGTCTATTAGTTATTCGTCCTTCGGTTAAAGTGGTTGGTCAATTTTTTCGACTTGTGGACCGAACCGACCGCGCCCGTCCATTTAACATGCAACTCGTTGCTGACCAGGTCGGCCCAGAATTTCTACAAGAACATTAACAAGATCTTCACTAAGGTACGACCCAACAGGTTAACCAAGCAGTGTTACGTAACACAACCACCCAAACAGACTGGTTTCCGAGCCGGCTACAGCATCAATGATGATGCAGAATGTGTCTATGATGCTGCATCATAGACACATTCTGATGTAAAACAAACTGCCGTTGAAGAGTCGCGGATGCAAGACCACCTCCCCTCTGGTGATTGCCTTCGAAAGTATCAACCTCCATTCGATGCTGCTCGTCCTGTAACAACAAGTGGTCGGTAACGAGTCCGTAGCACTATTGCATGGATTCAACAGCGATCCCAAAACTGAGATCACCTTATTCGACCGGCCAGTGCATATCGTTGGCGGCCGTGAGTAAAAAAAAAAAAAAAGAGCAATCCTCACTCCCTACACGCTGTTCATCTCTTGCCTTGAAAAAGTGTTATGCTAGCTCGAAATTTACCGGACGAGCATCAAAATTAACGTCATGTAATATGGCTGTGAAAATCGAAATAACTCGTACATTTTTAAACTTGTTGGATGAACAGTTTCCTTCATCTCGTACATTACACAATCTTTTAAATATAAACACTATAAAACTCAGTTAGTGTTGCATGTTAAAGTTTATCAGCACGTTTAATAAGTACAACAAAAATGGCCTTTCTATGCAAACAATATCACAAATACATCCTGAACTTTTAATGCATTAATAAGATCGACTGCCCACTCAAATTTAAAGGCAAAAACAAATGTATTTTAAACAATAAAATCCCAAAGGTGCACAACTAAAATCGACATTGCTATTACAGTGTGCTTTCAATAAACGCTATCAAAACCATAAGACATCATTCGAGCTGAATAAATACAGAAATAGAACGGCTGTGTCAACATATATTTGAGGAACAAAAGACAGATTCGGGATTTATCGTTGGATAAACAAAGAGAATGAAAAAATCTAGCAATTTCAAACCAGGTTATTAAAGGTGTATAGTTGTCAACCTTGTGTCATACATGCAACAATTAATATGCATGGATTGTTATTCATTCCTTGGTTGCTGGTCGTTCCTTCCGTTATGTGATCTTCATAGACTGACGGAAAACCCTCCTGTCATTTAAGCTACCCACAAAAAGATTAACTCGACACAAAACTGATGTAAGAAAGCGGTCATTTATTTAACCAGGTGGGGGGGGACACAGAGAGATCAAAATCACTAATTTATGATATCGTATGAGCCCATGTCATTATTATTATTAATATTATTACATGCTATTAAAAGTTCGAACGCCTCGCGTGCTTCTAAACAGATCTTTTTCACCATCACTTTTTGAGCCATGTGACGTCATATTCGTTTTAGTACATCCTCACAGCCTAAGCGATTTTCAACCCGGATCATCAAGTTAACATCTGCTAACGCCTCAGCCGTTTAATTTCCTGTTATTATCAAAAACTAAAGTATATACTATGGATCTATCCGTTCGATATCTAACACATTATGTAGGGAAGGGGAGTATTGTTACAGCTACATGCACGAAAAAATTTGTGAAATCTAGAACTCAAAGTTTGGGTTTGTGCTATGACACTAAAAATATCTCTTTTTACCACTGTTCAATGTAAATTATCCTGGTTAACACATCCGCGTGATTTGCAATCGTGACAAACACTAGGAATACGTGAGCTGATGAACACACTCGGATTATTTACAGACCTACACAGAGATCGTACTATCTGCAAATAAACGAGCAGAAATAAATACATGTTCCGTGTAAACGCACAGAAAACCCTCTCATCTTTTCTAGTGAAATCGATTTCACTAGAAAAGATATATATATATATATATATATATATATATATATATATCCTTTTTAGTGAAATCGAGGTCGTTAAACTTATGTTTTATTTGTTTTAATATATATATATATATATATATATATATATATATATATATATATATATTATCTTAAATTAAACTATTGAATTATTGGAATCTAATAGCTTGGTAATTTTTAATTTCATGAATTTTACATATTATTTGATAGGGCGAGATTTGTGAAATCGGTTTTTATTGTAAGCTAGATTTTTAAGTAACTATTTGGGCATGTATACGTGATTACTCGATTTGACCTAAACATGCCAACCCCCTTTTCTTTTAACCCCCTTCTCTTTTGACATAGACTTTTCCCAATGACCCAGACATGTAACATCCGATCTGGGTTGGGTTGGGTTGGGTTGGGTTGGGCTGGCGGGTTTCTATTTTGCTTTATTCGTTAAAATTGACAAGCGGGCCGATACAGGACAAACACATATAACACCCGCGCTATTAACGTCGCTCAGAGAAGTAGGCACTTTTAATATTCGCCTTCCATTCGGCAAAGAGTTGTCATATTTGGTTGAATCGCGGAAGAACGAAGTTTAATTATTTTTTCGCTCGGGTTGGAAGATATGACGGGGTTTACTGACTCAATTCAATCTTATTTTTGTTCAATTCGGATTTAACGGACTCTCTAATTAACAAATGAACTTTGATTTGATTTGGGTTGCCCAGATCAAGACTTTAGAATTTTAAGTGAGTTTATTGAACTTTCTATATTATTTGATTTGATTTATTTATCGTTGTAATAATTAACATAAACATTGGATACTTTTCACTTCATCGATTGTTGACGCATTTCGCGACTGGATAACTTTGTCAGTTCTTTCAGTTTCTCGTATTTGGACTGGTACTTCACCACCTGGATTAATCTTCAGTCAACCCTCTGGATGTCTTTCCTGATAATGTTTTTCAAATTGTATGACTTAGATGGATTATATAGATTTAACACAACAGTATGTTTTTGGGTTGATATATTTGATGTTATATATTTGTATGTATTTTGTATATATTTTTATATATTTTCAAAATTTAATTTTATTACCTGTAGTAGTATAACTGCGGTAATGGTCCTCTGAAGAGAAGAATTATCTTTGAAAACTCATGAGCTAAGGACTTTAAGATACTTTGCTTGAACTTTGAATTCTAATAAAATTTGATTGACACCTTATTTTATTACTTCATTTTATATTATAATATATATATATATATATATATATATATATATATATATATACTATAAAGGATATATATATATATATATATATATATATATATATATATCCTTTCTAGTAAAATCGAGGTCGTTAAACTTAAGTTTTATTTGTTTATATATGTATAAGTAAATATATACATATATATTTGAAAATTTATTTGAGAAACCAGATAACAGACGCGTGATTTCATATCAATAAATGAAAATGTATTGAATCATTTTTTTTTTTTTTATAATTCCAAACTTTCGGTTTTAACAAATCATGGTAAACAGACATTGTATTTTTTTTCTTTTCATGGTAACGATCTGCCGGCATCGCCGAAGATTTACGATTTCCTCCGATGTTATTGGGGAGTTTTTTTGTTTGTTTGTTTTGTTTTTTTTTCTATGGCCGGTGGATGTAGTTAAAGCCCTGGTTGGCCTGAGGTTAATAATATAAGTGTTACTACAGTTTTAAAAGCGTCGTTAGTAGATATATTTGAAAATTTCTTTGAGAAACAGATTACAGACGCGTGATTTCATATCAATAAATTTGGACTTATAAAAATTATATTATTTGGAATTATAAAAAAGAAAAAAAAATGATTAAATAAATTTTAATTTATTGATATGAAATCACGCGTCTGTTATCTGGTTTCTCAAAGAATTTTTGAAATATATCTACTCACGACGCTTTTAAAACTGTAGTAACACTTATATATATATATATATATATATAGCGTAATTATTTACATTTGTCCTACATTATATCGACTATGAAGCTGAATGATACAACTTGGATAATCATTGTGAGTGATGACTGAAGATTCTGTGTTCGAGCCTCGACGTTGGTGCGTTAGTTGGATTTTGATAAACCAAAACTGATGAGTCTTTAAAAGACGAAACACGTATCTGTAGATGTCAATATATATATATATATGTGTGTGTGTGTGTGTGTGTGTGTGTATATATATATATATATATATATATATATATATATATATATATATATATATATATATATATATAAAAATAAACATAGTATTTGTATTGGTTTTGTTCATTTTGTTAATATTTGAACTTAATTTATATATATATATATATATATATATATATATATATGTATATATATATATATATATATATATATATATATATATACATATATATATATATATATATATATATATATATATATATATATATATATATATATATAGTTTCCCTCCATTTTTGTCACAGCTAATGGGGAGCATAATTCATTTTAAAATGAGTAAAGTCGGAATTATTTACCTTAGCGACATCATGCTAATCACCAATCAACATCGACATATCTCATTATTTTAATGTGTGTTAAAGGTGATAACGCACGGCTGGCGGGACAGTTATGAAAGTGGGGGGGCGATTAAACACATGCATATCAACGTAATTATTGATGATCGTAAAGTGGGGGGCCAGGTCAAAGAGTGAGGGGGCTGGAGCCACCCCTGACTCCCCGGTGCCGCCGTCCATGTAACGCACGTACAAACATAGAATTCCTTAGAGTGTAACTTTATAGATACATTTTAATGACAACTTTACATTCCATTTATAAACCCTAAACCCCAGTTTTGTATTGTCGCTTCTGTTATTTACTGTTGTTTTGTAGATTACGATTTAGTAATGTGTCACACCTATATATATATATATATATATATATATATATATATATATATATATATATATATATATATGCATATATATATATATATATATATATATATATATATATATATATATATATATAGGGTGATTCATAAGTCACTTAGTTATTCATGTTTGAAATTCTAAAGTTAAAAAATACGGTACTACAAAACAGAAAGTTTATTCAACAAATTAATTTACGGAAGTTTAGAATTACAGCAAATTTTCAAAATTTCCACCTTCGTTCTACATGTATAGCTCCATTTTTTTGCAAAGAATTTACGACTCTTTGTAGCATATTTGATTGATTATGGTGTTGTGCGAAGGAGGTTTTCTGTTCACATCACGTTTCCATTGCCTTTCAACAAGTGTGGGAGATTCATCCAATTTGGCCATATGAATAACAATAAAAATTCCCTCTTCAATTGTAAATAACATTTTAAATAGCTAAGTGAAGTGACTTATGAATCACCCTGTATATATATATATATATATATATATATATGTATATATATGCATGTATATATATACACACATATATATATACATATATATATATGTATATATATACACACATATACATATATATATATATATATATATATATATATATATATATGTATATATATGTGTATATATACATACATACATATATATACATATATATATACATGTATGTATATATATACATGTATGTATGTATATATATATATATATATATATATATATATATATATATATATATATTAAGTCTGCAATATCTTGGATTTAGTTAGTTTCTCTAGGAATTTAAACTGCATTTACTTTTCTTTTTTTGTTGTTTGTTTAAAATGACTGAAAGCTTCTTTAGACTATATATTGGGTATTTAGATCTGTATGGCTAGGTTTCCTTCCTCTTATCTAATTATCTTTCTGGTACCTAAGGTACTTAAGCTTTATTTTTTATTTTTTATTTTTTAATGCAACTTTGATTCCTATATAATTTTATTGCTAGCTACCATATTGCAGAATGGTTCTTGGGTGTAGTATTTAGATAGTATTATTATTATTTATTTATTTTTTTATTATTATTATTGTCATAATTAATGTTATTTGATATGCAAATTATCATATCATACGGTAGTCTTAAGGGTAATATAATCTTATTATTATTTTTTTGTTATTATTATTATTTATTTATGTATATATTAGTAAAATTTTAAGCTGAATTATTTCGACACTTGATTATTGGGGAAATGGTAGTTTAATTAGTACCATTGGAGAGCCATAAATATTATAACTGTCCCGTTTTTAAATCTCCGAAACAGTTACATGGTAAACAGTTGATGATCCCCATGTAATTATTAGACGCGTAAGGTCTCCTGTTTTTGTTTTACTGTTAGATACTTAACCCCTGCCCCTTTTATTTTTTTTATTTATTAATTTTCCAACGAATGTTAAGTCTGCAATATCTTGGATTTATTTAGTTTCTCTGGGAATTTAAACTGCATTTTACTTTTCTTTTTTTCTTTTTTTTTTGTTTAAAATGACTCAAAGCTTCTTTAGACTATATATATATATATATATATATATATATATATATATATATATATATATATATATATATATATATATATATATATATATGAGAGAGATATCGGAGATCTCGGTCGCCGTAAAATAATAAATGACACCGATGCCAACATTAAGCGCTACTTAATCGTACAAAAATTATAGCAAATAGATGTAATCCACTTACCATCATTATTATATTGTGGATAGGATCGTATTTTTCTCTCTGGAAAGAAAGACTGACGTTTGAGCAGCCCGTTGTATGAATGCATGTCGTAGCCCGTTCGTTGTGGATCGTCTCGGACAAATCCACGCGTTTACTTTTGTTGGAAAAGTTATGTCTCGTTCGGGTTAACCTTGAAGCATTGCCCCACCCCGGATTAGTCACGTCCACCTTTCAAGCAGACGTGATGAAAGGGGGCGTATAAACAGTATATTTACTGATCCCTCGATAATCGATAACCCAAATTAACGGCGCCATTTGTTTACAAACGAGTAAACAAGGTAATTAATTGATTTGCGAAAAGAGAGATATCGATCCGTGTATTGATCGAGAAAATCGAGAGCTTTCCTCCATTTTCCCTCGTTTACCAAACTGAATATTCGTGGTTTTCTTTTAGTGGATCAGCCTTCCGTAAAACAACACAGAATCCGGACCCTACGCTCAGCGATTTCCGTCTGTGCTTTACATGCTTGTTGCATCCATGTAACAGTTTTCATAGACGGTTCTAAATATAAAGATTCCTGGTCAGATACTAGCTGACTTACGACCGTCGAAATAGGTCGTACCTTTTATAAACTTGCTGAATAAACATTTTCCTCTTTTTCATGAATTACGCAATCTTTTTGACAGGAACACTTTAAAGGTTAGTTATTGTTGCGTTGAAGCTAGCTTACAAAAGTTGTAGGCTTGTCGCTTTCGGTTCAGTAGAAAGAAATTCAGCATTCTCTCTCCGTGTTTCTGTTCCGTGGAACAAGATGTCATGGGAGGTCGTGACGGTGCCTACTATATCCAGGTTTAAAGCGGCATTGAACAAATATCCAAGCTGTATGTGGATGTAAATAACTTGTACCTGTCTCTTTACATGGTTTGTTGCACTTTGCTATTTTTGCATCCATTTTCTATCAGAGGATAAGTGGGTGCAGAATATTCATCTATTACATGTATTCATAATCTGGTCATTTGATACGATGGCTAAACTAATAGAATTTCGCCCCGTCTCTGTTTACCTATCCGAAGATGCAGACGTGACTGTCCATTTTATCAAATTAAAACGTATGTGTTGTATTCAGTCATTACTTGCACTGCCACCATAAAGAAACACCATCACACAAATTTCACGATTAATTAATGATTAAAATGGAATCATCATCACCTCATCCTCTGTTCAGTGATCTAGATGACTGTTGGGCGCTAAAGATGACCTAGATACCAATTTTCTCCAGCCCTCTCGATTTGCTGCCTTCGTGAGCATGTAAATCAGCGCCATCCCTGTTCACTCTCGGATGTTGTCCTCCTACCTCTTTCTTTGTTTCCCCCTCCATCTTCCTCCCTGTACACTTTCTTGCAGTATTGTCTTTGCGAGACCTGATAATCGTGTGACATGGCCGTACCACTTCATTGTTACCTTCTTCACAGTAGTCAGTAGATTTTTAAATTACCCAACTGCTTGTCTGAGTCTGTTGTTCACTTCCCCATCTGTAATGTGCTATTTGTATGAGATGTTGAGGATCTGTCGGAAGCATCTCGCTTCTGTAGCTTGTATCCTTCTCTCTAGGTCCGCAGTTAGGGTCCACGACTCACTGCGCACATAAATTTGGAGATAGCCAGGGAGCGCATTAATCTACTTTATTTTTTAGCTTATTGTGATGTTTCTGTCATTCCACATGGGCCTTAATTTGGCTAATGCTACTATTGTTTGCGCAATTCTTGCAAGGACTTCAGAGTATGATCTGTCATCCGTCACAACCGCCCCAAGGTACTTGAAGCTGGGGCGATTTCCAGCTTATCACCTTATGAAATATACACGTTATAATTGTTATATTGTTATATGAGGTAGTCGTGTTAAATATCTATTAAATCATTCTTCTTGTTACTCTCTTAATTAGATTTCACAATATAACGCTGCTAATTAGCATGTGGTAAATGAAAGGGAGGTAATCCATCCAAACTCGACACAGTAGTTGTAAAGTTAATAATTATACACTATTATTTTACTTTACTATTCATTGAAATCAAAAATGCCATAGCATAAAAATCGGAGTATTTAAAAAAAAAAACATATTAAAAAATATGATTTAATTGAAAAATTAAGTACACCAGAATGAATTTCGGTTTCATCATAAAAAGTCAGCAAGTTTTTTAATAGTTGAAAAAACTGAATGATTTTTGTGACCCTTCATACATTGAAAGGAATTTGAAAGCATTTAAACTGTTAGTCATTTATTTCTTTAAAATTCTTTATGGTGATGATAATCATGATGATGATCATCATCATGATTATGATCATGATGATGATATGTAAACTTTTATTTTTAAAAGTGAACAATTTCATCCCCAAATTTCTTATTTTGAGTCTCTAAATAAAGATTGTGCTTTCCCCTTTTGTTAGCACGACGATAACACTACCAATGCGCATGTACTAAATCAAAGGGAGGTAATCCATCCAAACTCAACGCAGTCGTCGTATCAATGAAGTTGTCTCTGTGTTTTTAACACGAAATTAATTTTATTACAATACTTCCAGCTAAGAAACTTATCAACTAAAATGTGTTAATATTTTACTGATACTTTTATCATAAAAACAGAATCTTGTCGAATTTTGATCTTTCAGAAAATGTCACTTTAATAAAGACCGTATTGATGGAAGAATTAAAAGAGAAATTCCGTTATTAAAAGTATGAAAAGAAAGGCAAATTACAAAGGCAAGATGGGCAATTGAGAGAAGAAGAAGAAGAAGAAGAAGAAGAAGAAGAAGAAGAAGAAGAAGAAGAAGAAGAATCAATCATATTTTCAATGCAATGGAATAGTCAGCGTCGTCATGGAGACAGACGATGTGCTGATACGGCGTTCAAAATGGACGGGCCTGTCAGAATCGCAAGAAGCAAACGGCTAGAGAGTCTTTGGGCGCGGGGAGGGATGACTATTGCTAGGGGAAGAATTACCGCTACAAGAAATAATTTTGTCTTCTGCCCTCAGTGCTTCAGATTGAATATGAATAGAACGACTACACGCTACGAGAGGAGACAAAAGCGGCAATCATTCGACTATCCAGCTAACATTTCCGCGCGATCTGTAAATTTACCAGCCAGACTTCAAAACCTAAATCTATAAATCGGTTGGATTTGTTTGCCACAAATTGCCAAATCAGATTAAGCACATCAATAGCAGAGAAAAACGTTACAATTGATTTTTGTTGTTGTTATTATTTGTTTGTTGGGTCTCTTTGAGGCTCTTCCTTTGAAACTATCTTTTCGCTTCAATCCTTGAAAAACATTGCACACAACATGTACGCTATATATTACTAATAGAGATTTAGTATATGTCTTTTTGAAGCCGAAACTATATTATTACTTCAATTAATGTGTACCAGTTTCGGTTGTCCGTAGCGTGTATAAACTACTATATTATTCGTCGAGAATCCAAGTTCGATCACCATCTTAAGTATTTTACACGAAGGCCACAATTAATTTTATACGTATATTTATTAAACGGAAAGGATCAGTCAGAGAGAAAACCACAGAGTTATATCCAACTCTTTAAAGTGATGGGTTACTTGCGTGTGCGCGTGAGAGAGAGAGACAGACAGACAGACAGACAGACAGATTGATAGACGGATTGATAGCTTGTCTTGTTACACCTAGCTACATTATACGCCCCCTCCCATCTATGACGGCGCCTTTTACGCGTCCGCTTTGCTAAAAGTGTCGCCATGAAGAGGGAGAATTCTCTCTCCTCCGAAAGTCACGTGATTTTGTCGACTTCCGTTTCTGTGGTCACCTTTGATCCCTATGTGTCACTCAAAATTTCCTATTCAAACTCACAGTCTTGATTATGTAACAAATATACTATTATAATATCTTTTAATTCAGTTTACTATACATTTTCAGACTAATGTACTATCTTTCCATTCTCAGTTGAGAGGGTGGGGGTAGTGTAGTATCTATTCTGTTGTCATTATATCATCTTTGCAGGCATTACCTCCTCCTTTGAGGATCGTGTAGTAAAAATATGTGACTGAAAGCAGTATATATTTGATATTTAATATAATACTAGCGAGATCACTGGGAAATTCCACGGCGCTTTCTAGATCAATCTGTATAATTTATCATGATAACATTTTTCCTTATGAAATAATAAATGTATTTCAAGGTCAATACTATTAAGAAAAATGACTGTTCCTTAAAAACTAAATATTCTCTAAATAAATAAAAACAAATATATCTCGTATTTAGTTATTTAAAATTATAACAATTTAATTGTTTTTAAACCAATAAATATCCTCTCACCATAAAAATAGTTGTCAACTAAATATTCTTCAAATCAATAAAACGAATTACCTTTTTAAAATGTATTTATTTCAAATTATACTTTTTTAGTCAACGGGATGGCAACATTTGATTTTGGAACAATTACTTTTAAAATAGGTAAAGTTGGAATTGTTACCTTATCAAAATCAGATTAATCACACAACGCACCATATTTGCTGATCGGAAGATTTCATTTTTTTAATGTGTGTGAAAGGTGATAACGTACGTACGAACATGAAATGCATTAGCAGAACCCCTGTTGAAATTCCACGGTGCATCTACATCAATCTGTAGAATCTACGATTAATATTAATTTCCCTTTTGAAATAATAAACGTCTGCCAGGGTCAATACTATTAAGAAGAAAATGAGTCTTTCTTCTTCCATAAAAATAATTATCATTGTCTGCTAAATAGTCTTTAAATAAATCTAACGAATATGTCTCTTCTATATATTTTTAATTGTAGCAATTTAACACGTTTTAAAACAATAAATATTCTTTGTACTTTTTTCCTATTAATGTTAGTTTTGTCATTCTTTTTTTTTAATTTTCTTATTTTTTGTTTTTGCTTAGGATGAACCGTAGAATATCAGTGTCAGCTAAATATTCTTCAAATCAATAAATCGAATGTCATTTTTTGAAATGCATTGATTTATTATATTTTAGTTGATGAAACGACATAATTTGATTTGGAACAATTCACTTTAACATAGGGAAAGTCGGTATTTTCAACTTAGCGACATCATATTAATTACCAATGAACATGGGACTATTTCATTTTTATGTGTGTGAAAGGTGATAACGTATGTACCATCATGAGATGTCTTCGAGATTTATCATATAGATATATAAATATGAAAATCACATTCTGTTAAATAGTTTACCCGATAGTTCTAAAGAAACGTCTATTGTTTTACCATTTATCGAATTCCATCTCAAAATCTATGCTATCGCTTTTATTGATCTGATATGGCAATTTGTTCCAAAATATAATTACTCTATTATAAAAAAAATCAATTGGTTAATAGATCTAATTTTTGAAATCTGTCTTGACAATATCTTTCAAGGTCGATAAGAGATATTAAGACAAACATCCACCATAATTAGAAATCCCAAAGTTTCAATTAAATCAATCTTTCTCTCTAGTAAAGTAGTTAATCCTAATTTTTCCACTCTCTCCCTGAAACTGTAATCTTTTCCTATTAATGTTAGTTTTGTCATTCTTTAATTTTTATTTCCTTATTTTTTTTTTTTTTTTTGCTTAGGATGAGGCATCCTATTGGGTGGCAGATATTCACCTGCGATTAAAAAAAAACTCCAACCAAGAGATCTTTTTATGATTCTAACCGTCTCTTTAAGCGTAATTGTTTGGATCTTTTTTATACTTGATTCGCCGGGTATATTCGCCAGGCAGGTTTTGAAATTATTTTTAGTGAGCCCGGGAGCTCCTGGAATGATCGAGATTTTCTTAAGATTCCAGTTTCTTTTCATGTTGTACATAAAACCTTGCTATTTAGTTATCTTCTCACTCTTATCTCTATTTAAGACAGCATCATTGGGTACACTGACTTCAACTAGGATTGCTACTCTCTCCTCCTTGGCCGATATCACTATGTCAGGTTCAACAGCTTTGTTTTGTTCTCTGTGTACATTCCAATCTCAATATTACATTCTAAGTATTGCACCCTCTCTCTAAAAGACGCCATGTTGTCAGTCTAGGTCTTTTCTAAAAATACTATTATGGCAGGTGTTCTTCGGAATTGTTTGCTTTCTTTGTTCCAGCTCGTTTGATTCGTTAGTCTAGTAATCGCCATTATTTCGCTGTTTTAATATCTCACTGTTATACAGTTTGTTATCCCAGTAGGTTCTTTCCAAGAACTGCAGGCTTCTGGAACTCTCTTCCTGCTCACTCTTTCCCCCTACCTATAGCCTGGGTCTTTTCAAGACTAAAACCAATAGGCATATTCTATATTTCCGATAATCATCTTTAGTTCTTCTTATCCCCTTACATCAAGCAGCTTCATGTCTTGTCTGGAAAGATTTCCATAATAATAAAAAAAAATACCCTGAGGTTCAGGCCTCTTTGTAGTACTCGATATGAGGTTTTATAAAGTCTTTATATATGTAAAAAAAAACTATGTTTGGCTCATTTGAATTACTATTCCTCACCATCCATCCAATAATTTCATTTGACCTCGTGATGCATAGTCTAGTCATTTATTTACAACAAATCATTACGATTACTACTTCAAGCCACTCAAAATCATACCTTGGTAGCTTGCCGGTGGCGACGCCGTGCACGTGTGTTGCTATCCTACCGCGACTACGATAATCTCGGTAGCTGTAATAAAAAGCCATCTGTCATGCTTATCTCTTTAACTATTCAATTAAGTAATTCAACACATGATATTTAAACAGATGAATGATTAATTCATATCGATCGCATTCGATTGTTCCGTGAGCTGCAAAGTTCAGATGGGGATTAGAAGAGAAAGATAGGTAGGGAAAATGTTATGGTGTAAGTTGATCCACCTATTTCGGGAATAAGTGGACTTGCCCAGACAATATAAATACAGTTACTACTAAGCGTCGCGGCAGTTATTGATGACAGTTATGGCCACAGAATCGGACGCATACTTTCTGCAACATACTTTTGTTAATACATTTTTGTTAATTATACCACTGCGTTTGTCTTGATTATTACCGGCCCTTTAAGGACACATTAATTACTATTTCAAACGTATAGCTTAATTATTATCGTTCTGTAACAGTATCTTAAAAACGCGTCATGGCTCATTCAAGCTTCTATCAAGACTCTCAATTAGCACCGCCATTGTCTCTCTGTGGTTAATCTGACGTCATTTTTGTCAAGTTGAAGCTGCTTATACGGTTAACCAAGTTAGCTCAGTGTTTCATAGTTATTTACTCACAATTACTACTGATTAAGTCTGTGACACTGTGAGGTTGACACGTAGAAAAAGGGTAAATTAAAGAAAAGTATAAAGAGCTGACTGGGAATTACCTCAGATTTTAGTTGAGCTGCCGAGAATGTACGAAACTATTTATCAATTAAGGCTTCATATGAATAGACTGTTTCCGGGAGGGCCGGATATCAGATGAATATCAATAGAAATAAAAAAAGATCCTTTCGCAGAGGATGTGTACTGAGAACGATTTTTAATGAGGAATTATTCTAGATTGACTTGTGTTTTGACAGTCACTATTTGGAAAGCAAAATAGCAGAATAAACAAATTGACAAGTGCCATTCAATTTTAAGCTAAAATAAAAGTGTACAAAGAAACACCTCTTCATTAATGATCTGCAAAATCATATCCTGACATCATTCATTGGCATCTATGCAGACGGCACAACTGTCTATGGCTCCACCTCGAAGAGTACTGCAGATCAAAATCTCACTGACTCTTTCTTGTCGGGCCTGGAGCATGCAGTTACCTTTAACACCTCTAAAACAAAAGTGTATCTCCTTTCACTACCAACGCTCGAATCTCCGTTTTGCCTTGGTCGAAATGAATGGCTCTCTTCTTGAAGAAGCTCCTCGTTTGGATAAGATCTTAGGATTGACGTTCACTGCAGATCTAAAATAGAAGACCTATATCCAGTTTATATCCAAAGCCATTGGAAAAATGGTTGGATCATTCTACCGCTCCAGAAAATATCTGACTCCTGATGCATCCTTTAACTATATAAGAGTCAGATACGGCCAACATCTAGGAAGGTGCGTCTACAGCACTCTTTCTTGCCTTGACAGAATAATAAACTGACTTTGAAATCTAGTGGAGGATGATCTTTTCTCTTCCTTACGTCCCTTGTCTCAAAGAAAGACGTTGCTAACTTATCTCTACTCGGTCGCTATTCCCATGGAAGGTGTTCGACTGAGCTCCAACCTTCGGTACCTCCTTGTAATAGAGTCACAGCACTACGAAAAAAGACTTTGCCTTTTCCCTCCGTCTACTTATTGTCAGGCGGAATTCCCATCGACAGTGATTTTTGCAAGAGCTTCCAGCTGGTGGAACACATTTCCGCTGGACTGCTTCACTGCTG
>OY744539.1:732500-740000 GCA_963556195.1 Sepiola atlantica | reverse complement strand
TAAGGTTTGGGAGTTTAGTATACTCTTCTATTTCATCCATAGTTAAAGGAGAGAGGGAGATCGATTTATATTTTCCAGAGCTTATAGAGAAAGTGGTTTTAGAGCTTCGATGTAACTTCAATCCAACGAGATATAATCGTTTAGTACCATGTTTCAATGCATGCATGAATAGTATGTTTGTAAATAAACATTTAATGTATTTCAATGTATTCATTATCGTTTTTTTATCATTATTTTAATTTATTGTCTACATGCTGTTATCAACGTTTATTTTGGATTGCATCATTTTTTTCTTGTATACTAACTTAAATGGTCAGAGGTTTCTTTGCGAAGATTTAATACTAGACGCCCGGCTGAATTCTGCCGTCTACACGCCCTGAACTTTGTTCACCACAACCGTTTAGAGATTTAGGTAAAGGGTGATTTATTGTCTGAACACAAAATTTCCAACAATTCACTTTATTCCATACAGGCGAAAAAAAAAACCGGCGTCGCTCAAGAGCAATAAATTCTAACTGAAACATGTTTTGTAATTCTTTATCGCATAATAGTCCACAAATCAAACCAGAAACGATAGTTTATTGAAAATCACAAAGACTGGCTACATAAATCGAGTATTGATTTACTCCTCTCCAGGAGTTAGGCACAAGGCCAGTTTTAATCTTACTCCCACAAGTAAGATGGGACCCAAGGTCGGGTCGGGAAAGTGGGGTTTAAAAATTGCCTGGGCAACCCCGTCGGCATTCACCGGTAGGGGCGCCTCAGGCAGTAAGCAATAAACTGGACCTCCCAGAACTGCACAGGACAGACCCATTGACCGGCGTAAATCAAGACCCGAAGGCCAAGACAACACCAGTATGGGGTTCAGTATCCATCGGAACAGATACTACACTTTGATCTTAGCCAAAAGGCCAAGAAGAACTGGCCACATAAATCGAGTAGTTAGTGTTCAAAACCGAATAATGATACGTACGCTTTTTAAGGTGACTGTAATATTTTACACTTTTACTAGAAAAAAACCGGTCCCAGGACATTAATTTCCAAACATAACAGACAGTTTTGCACCACTTTTATGTTACCTTTCGAAGATTAAAATCAACATACAATGATACTAAACTTTATGTCTAGAATTCTTATTCCAATTTTAATCAAAATCCATCACATGAGTTTCATTCTAGAAATGATACAAATTAAAGGCGACTTAAGGGGTCTTAAGCAAAAATTGAAATTCAGGAAATCTTGTTTAATTGGTGTTGAATAAATATGAATCAAATTCAATGCAAAGCTGCTATATTTGAAATTTAAAATAGGCGGTTGTGTCCATATTTGAGTAATATTTATTAATTGATGGTTAATACCTCTTGTTAAAATTTCACAAAAATATGAATTTTCACTAAGGGCTTTGCCCACTTTGCATAAAACTAAATTAAACTAAATATAGTCCACAGTTGTACCCATCCGACTAGTGTTCCAAAATTCATAATGATCAGTTAATTGGTTTAGGCATGTATCATGTACATAGTAATATATAAATATATAAATATATAAATATATAAACACACCAAACTTCATATAGATTGATATATAAATCTCTAAGAATCTTACTGGCTTGCTTGTTTGCTCCTTGAATGCTTTAGACCAGGGGTTCCCAACCTTATTTTGCTTGTAGATCTCCTGAGATAAAATACAAATACAAATCTTTAAAATTTCAACAAAAATGCGTACATCTCTTAGTAACCAAATAGAAATGCATCGAAACTGTTTTCGTGGGTCCCCTTAAGGGCTCTGTGGATCCCGCTTCGTGTTGGGAACTAATTTCTTAATTTACAAATCCTCTCATAGTGTTAATGGCGTCATATCCGGTTAATTAGTTAATTTGTAATTTCATCAAGATGATGCTGATGACGATAATGGTGGTGGTGGTGGTGGTGGTGGTGGTGGTTATGGTGGTGGTGGTGGTGGTGGTGGTGGTGGTGGTGGTGATGATGATGATGATGATGATGATGATGATGATGATGATGATGATGATGATGATGATGATGATGATGATGATGATGATGATGAAAAATCTTGCAAAATCGTAGACTTCGCCGTTCCAACAGGCCACAGAGTTAAGATCAAAGAGACGGAAAAACGAAGCAAATACACGGAACTTGCCAGAGAACTGAAAGGGATATGGAATATGAAGAAAGTCAATATAATACCAATAATCGTAGGAGCACTAGGAATATTTTTTTAAACTGGAGAAAAGACTGGGAGAAATTGGAATCAAAAGGATCACTGAGACCATAAAAAGGACGGCAATTATCAAAATAGATGAAATCTTAAGGAAAATCCTCGAATGCGGAGACCAACCCGCATAAGCAACGAATGGTAACTAGTCATATGGAGGTACAAGAAGAAAGGAAAATCATAGGAAAAAAACACCACCCCATGAACAGAAACTGCAAGAAACATCATATACTGCCTCCCACCCACCCCCAACAAAAAAGATGGCGTCGGCTTTGGATGACACCACACAAAATATTTTTAGACGATCACGGAGGATGAGAAGACCGAGGAGGAGCAGCACAAACCAGACCTCCACTGGAAAAGTGCAGAGAATGCTGGGACCTTGGGGAGGCTTATTGCCACTCAAATCCCAAAGAAGACCAATGGCTTTTACCAGCGAGAAATCACTGGTAAGCGGCTGTTGCGATACCGCAAGGTCATTTGCAGTTGTTATCGAACAGAGGTGAAGAGTACTGGAAATCTGGGGTGGCTTGTTATCACTCAGACTCCATGGAACACCACCGGTTGTTGTGGGTAGGCAATCACTGATGATGACTTGTGTGATAACTCCTAGTGAGTACAAATAATAATAATAATAATAATAATAATAATGTACATGCGTGTCCAATGCTTTTCGTACGTTTTGTAACGGCTAAAAGTGTTGCGTAACGCCGACGTTGATCAATCAATGAAAGCGCGACGATACGCGGCTGGAATAAATAAACGATTTATATATATAAACATTAAAAATAACTTACGAGGAAATGTATAGTCATCGGCCAATTGGTGTACATTTTTCAAATCAATGTGTTGTAGTACACAGACACATGTTCAAACATGCAGAACACACACACACAAATATATATATATATTATATATATATAAATATATGGCTAAAATAAGTAATAAAAGGTGTTAGTGTTAAATATAATAGCTAATTTTAGTAATTATATGAAAAGTGTTTATAGTGAAATATATTAAAAATATATATATTTTAAATACTACCGATTATCTTCTAAATATTATTATTATAGTTAGTTATGGATGGGCTACAAATAGATAAGTCTGTGTACTTCCGCTGGCTAACGTGAAACGGAAGTGACCTAATTTTACGGATATAAAAAGTATAATGTAAGAAATAGAATATAAAAAATGAGAAAAAAGAAAATAAATTGGCGAAACAACAAAAAAAGGTAAGAGAAATATATATGTTTTAATTCAAGAGTATTTAGGTCAATATTTAAGCTGATGATGAATGATTAAAATACAAACAGCGAAAAACATAGGATAGGTATATATTACCACTAGGATATACTAATATCATAGTTCCATTTGGAAGAAAAAGAATAGGATGTTGATAATGAGTACGGATTGTTATTTAGGCTCTGCTTGCGTAGTTTTTCATTGTTTTTGCTTTGATTTTCCTTTGTTTTATATAATTAGCAATGAGGATGACTACACTACGAAATAAATGTACAGGATCATTTTACAAATATCTTGATATAATCCGAAACAATTGTATGCTGAATCAAAAATGTTTTGTGAAATGATGTGAATCTGTCCGTCATAACATTGATATGGTATAAAATTAAATCAAAAATATTAAACATAACATGCCTCTGGCCTTACGCTATTGAGCTATCATAAATACTTTATGTTATAAAAAATTTATTCGAAACAAACAAAACAAGGCGTTCTTCTCTTGGACGTTCCTGAACACAATACGAACTCTCATTCACTACGAACTCTTGAAATTTTTGTTGTCCTGACAAGTTGTTAATGAGATTGATATATTTATGCAGGTATAGACTTTAATATTCTTTTGATATTGCCTGATATTGCCTGATATTGCGATATTTACAAACAGGTGAAACTGTTTGTTTTTTCAATAATCGCGTTGTGTGTTAAAGTTGGTAAAATACACAAGTTTTCTTTTTTTTTCCAAAATCCAAACATTGTTCAAGGCTGAAATTCTTACACCTAGTATACTAGTCGACTAAGATTGGGCCATTGCGACAGCGGTGGCCTTTTTTTCGGGCTATGGTGTTTATTTTGTTTAGCTCTAGGAGGTTCCTCCTTCTCGGGCATTGCCTTCTCTTTTGAAAAGAAATGAGTTTTAGGTAAGTTGCCTGGGGCGCCCTGATCGGGTAATGCCGAGGGAGCTGCTTGTGCCACATCTTCCCGCGGTGGTAGGAAGGTAAATACCGAGGCTTAAATTACTTACATACGAGACATTTAAATACTTACTACTTGTACTTGTTTCGGCTTGCAGCTTTCAGGTTGAGCCGGCCCTTTGATTTGCACCGTCATAGATGAATCCTCCATATTGCGTCCGGTTGAGCGTCGGGGCCACTTTAAAGCTAGGCTACTCCTTTACTGGCCTTGTACCTAACTCCTGGAGAGGAGTAAATCAATACTCCTTCTTCCATCGACGTACACCGTAGACTTGAGGGCAATGAGAGAAGTGAGATCGGCCTTGACTGTGTCTAATCAAGTCATCAGTTGTCCACCATGGCGACGGCGCCAATGTTGAAGGGGTTAAGGATCGAGAACATTCCTGAGCATAGTTGCGTCAGGACGTCTGCAAACGTGCCTGAACCATCGCAGATGGCTTCGTTTCGGAACCCCTTCAATAGGTTGAATGTTGCACCGCGAATGGATAAAGGTATTGGGAACTCGGTCTAGTGGGATGAGTCACAAGATCTCCTGCAGACACCAGCGGTCAAAAACACCTATTCGGCGAATATCCACGGCTCGAAGAGACCAGGTCTCGCATCTGTACAGCAAAATGCTCCGAACCTTAAGTAATATCGATCAAAGATTGCCGATGTGAAATCACCACAAAGGAAGGGGTTATCTTTAGATATGCGTCACTTTCGAAATTCCAACTTCAGCAATATCGCCAATGTCATTTTAGAAAGTACTTCGAAAAATCAAAAAGGTAATAACGCCGGTAGCGTTCTTAGAACTAAACTGGGATGTTTTGTAGAACACCGTACGAAATTCCTCCCAAAACAAAACAAAACAAAAACAGAGGAAATGCGTGTTGTAAAATAAATACCTTTTATTACCTACGCAAGACGATGGAATGCCTTCATGCAATTTAGTATTTGTATAAAAGAAATGTGTTCCTTATATTTCTGCCTCCACATAAATTCGCTAATATAGCTACCCACCGTTCCGCGAAGCGTTCTGCAGTGGCGTTTATTCTGCATTTAGTACGGCGAGAAATTAAGGTGTCATCGATCTGACCGTGGTGATCTGGACTTCTAATTCGACACATGTCTAAACTCACAAAAGTAGGTCAATGACGTGTGCGCACACTATGCATGACTTGGGGGCTATCTTTTATTTAATCTTGGCCTATGGAATGTAACTGAATCTTGTTTATTTTTATATGCGCTGTTGTTACATATTAACAATCATCGACCTTTCAATCGGAAGAGGTTGGTATATATATATATATATATATATATATATATATATATATATATATATATATATATATATATATATATATATATATATATATATATATATATATATAATGGTGGGGTTCTTCTATCAAACGTTCTTAAACCCAAAATAGAAACGATATCATCTGAGAAAAGAAAGGGGCCATTTTCGAAAAGGGGTTAGGTGCTGTAATGAGAAAAGCGGATAACCTGTTCTAACTCTCAGTGACTTTTATTTCAACTCACCCAGTTCGTATATACTTTTCTGATGCACGTGGCCTCTCTATCGCTTTCTCTTTTCATGTAACTTGTATATTCTGTAAATAAACACCTGCTAACAGTTATAGCATCTTTTCTTGTTGTATCTGCAATGATCCCGGTTTACAACTTTAATGAACACACTATTCGCTCATCTATAAATATTTTTTGTATGTCTGCATTTTAATTTGTTCATGAACGGTGTTAATTTCCTTTTCCTTTTTTTCTATTTTCAGGTAAGTAAGCCGGTCTCTAGAGACACTATAGAGCGCCAAGGTAGCAGTTGCTTCCATCACTTAACCCGGATATAAGTGTATAGCAGCACATTTGCATGAAAGGTAGGATGCTTTCTCTAAGCCTCATTTCTTTCTCTAACGAATCCTGTCTTCAATTTCAGATATTAACATACTTTAGTTTTGTGTCCATAATACCCTCACTTAAGGGTGTACTTTTCATCCAGATCTCCCAATTCCGTATTCAAAGTTATGTTGAATATTCGATTCTGTGTACCAGAAATGCCACCTGGTATGAATAAAACGTACTTGACACAGATACGTACCTGGCCGGAAAAAAACAAAACACGGTCGATTGTCGGAAATAAAATAAATGGTGATTGATTCAAAACCACCTGCAAAGGTTATCCTAAATCGCATAGGTTATCTGCAGATAGAAATACCTCATCGCTAAATAAAGACCAGAGAGGCGTGGCCACATTGAAAGCGAATGCGAAATTTCAGAATGTGCGTTTGCAGGTGGATGCGTGGTTGTCACAAATTATTATATAAACTAACCCGAAATTAGTCGACGAGTGATTTGGTCTGAGAAAACCACTCCGTCAATTCCTCTGCGTCCTCCTTCCTCACTCACCTCTACTCGTTCACCGCCACCGGCAATGAATATATACCATTATATTTTTATAGATCAGTGTGTCGTCATTGTTTTAAGCACAGCAGAAATACACAAGCTAAAATTATTCCCCAACTTTTTTTCTGTAAGAAAAAAAGAGGGACGGGTTTGAGGAATCTCATGGACGATAAAGAAAACAAGTTATGCTCAAAGTGTGTATGTAAGACAGAGATTCGTTTGTGCTAGATTATCTTTTTTGTTTTATTTATCCTTTCTTTTCCATCGAATCCTAGTAACTCTGACTTTGATGAGTGCTCTCAAATGTTCAGTATGAAACACACTCCCATTGGCAGTACTTTTTGATTGCGTGCAAATTAGAAACACTGAAAAAAAACCCTTAGTTTCGGTAGGTTGTGCGCATCTAGTAGAGAACCCTCCATATTTTCCTCGCATTCTTTCTCCATATCCTTAACTAGTGGCTGTTCAGATCGTATCAACCTTGTGGAAACCCTATTCTTTCTTTTCGTCATCTTTTTTTATTAGCGAGCGATTGGACTGAAATTCTGAACAATGAACAAGTTTTAATCTTAACTCTTCTAACGCCATTTTTATAATTCACTAAACTGTCTGCTCCAAGGTAAAACAAATAATATTAATTGATTACTTCTAC
>OY744539.1:702500-727500 GCA_963556195.1 Sepiola atlantica | reverse complement strand
ACGTCTGTTTACAGAGCACAGCCGGGCGTTTACAGAGCACAGCCGGGCGTTTACAGAGCACAGCCGGGCGTCACCAATTCATGAGTCATCCATTAGCCAACACTTGTATTAGAATAAAGTGTGTGGTGAGGCGTACTCTGGGGGTTGCTTTTGCATCGTACACAAGGCTCCAAACACCACGTTAGTGTTTTGGAGGCCGTAAGTATAACTATGCGAAGACCCTCTCTCTGCAGGCAAAAAGAGCTGTAACATAAGTTAGACCTATTCAAAGAGCTCTAAAAAATAGTTTGTCTTCAATTTGTTAATGTATTTTCTATTCTGCACTTATTTGTAGAAAGTGATTTCCCCCGCGTTGCTTTGCAATTTGGACTATATTCTTTCGTTTTATTTTTCCTCTTCCCCCGCTTTATCCCTTTCCCTTTGTTGTGGACTGATCCGGATTTACCCATAGTGACAGGATAGATTCGTCAGGTCACTATAAAGTCGACACCTTTGCCTAACCAAAGGGGAACCGCTTAGCGCACCACTTATAGCACGTCTGCCTAGAGCCTGTATTTGTGACTGACTTATTGTATGTAATTAAGTATTCTTAATACATTTCTTATTCCTTCTATTCCTGTCTTGTGTTCTTGTTTATTGTTATTACTACGATATAACACCCTTTTCTTTTTTGTTTGATACTAAAGGAAATTTTATGTAACTAATTTATTTATTTTAAACGTTTCACTCTTGAAGATGTGTTGAAAGGTGCCTCGGGTTCTAGCTTTCTAGCTTTGAGTCGAATGATTTTTTTTTACTATTATTACTTTTCTTCCTACAGTGGTTAGGTTTTTATCGTTTGACCATTAAATACAATTAAACAAAGTTGTTTTGTTCTCCCCCTCCTTACTATGTAATGTTGTCCTCTGATTCACTATGACTCCATTTATTCTTTTGAAAAAATTAATAAAATCTTGTACTACTAAAAATCTTAATTATAGAACTGAAGCATTCTGGGTATCTGATTGGCTTATTTTGATTCACACAACTTTAGTAAAAATTCTTATGTGACGTATCGATGACTTCTTAGCTGCCCGCTGATTGGTTCAGGCAATCTACTTCCTCCTTGGCTTGACCAATAAGTGTCCTACTCTTAGGCGAATCTCGGGTGGCTAGCATAACTATATAAACACTTGAGCGCCATCCGCTCCTTTTCTTTTTCTTCTGTGGCACGAGAATCCTCTTCTCTCTATTTTCTTCTTTGGCACTGCCAAACACACGCCCCCTCTCTGGGGACGTAACAGACATCTTTACACGAAGTTTTCTAATAAAATGACCACGCACTATACTGTGCATTCTCTAATAAACAACGTGAGAATTCTTCTGAATCTGAGTCATTCTGTTTCAAGATTTGCGTTGATTCTTTATGTAAAACTATTTTATTAAATTATACTTATTTTTTATTGTAATCCGTTTTTTTTTTGTCTTACGATTTTTCTCATTATAATTTTTGCAACAACAAATAATCTGAAAATCTTAATTTTCCAAGTCGGATTTAAAATTCATTATTGAATTAATTCGTGTAATCACCATTGAGACCATGAGGCTAACCAAACGCATAAAACATCCGCAGACCAAAGGGTGAATACTTAGGTATTATTTCAGCCTTTGTTAACTATAGGATTATTGGTAGCCAACTAGTTAAAACGACGCTGGCTTTATTTGGGGTTGTTTTTATTTATCTTAGTGTATGTATGTGTGCTATTTATATTTATATTGTTTGATGTGATTGCTGTTTTGGGGGTTTTGGTTATTCATTAATTAACACAACACAAGATGCTTTCAAAGAGGAATTTATTTATTCAATCTGCCGCAGCTTAGTGGGCTAGTGGTGTGAGGTTAAAACATGTAGTAAACAGAAGAGAACATCAATATATAATGATTGGTGTTTAGTTGTTTTGCACGTTTTGTATTTAGTTATTTTTAGTTAGTATTTGATGTGTGTTCTATTTGTATTTAGTCCGTTTGTTATAAAGCCAGGAGACTCAGGAGACTCTTCGATCCCCACGTTACCAATAACTTATAATACAGTCCTTAGTAATTAAAGAAGAAAAACAATGTATGATTTTGAATGAAGATGATTTAATTATCATCATTAAAAATTATACCTCATTTTCCTTCCTCAGTCGCCTTGCATGTGTGTTTTGTTATCCTTCTAGACTGATGACAAACTCGTAGCTGGAATCAAAACTATCCTATGCTTCTCTCATTATTCATTCAATTAATTACAAATTACTTAAAATCTTTTCAATATGAATTTATTCTATTCAATCGGTCGTAACTTCATGAGCTAGTCTTATAAGCCCAAAGGGATGGTGGACATAATAGAAATAGATATATAGAAAGATACTTATTTGTAGATTAGCACATGGGATATTTATTTAAGTAAGTTCGCAGCTTTAACTATTTCCAAATCTGCTTCAAATACTTTAAAATACGTCCAGCCGGTTTGATGTTTCCATACCGACTGTCGATTGCCACTGCTCCCTTCTCAAACAATCATCTGACATCATTCTCCCTTAGGTTATTCCCATGCATAGCCAATTTAATGAAAGAGCACCAGCTAATACAGTTACTAACTGAAATACCCACCAGTATCCAACATTTTGAATCGAACGGATTCTAAATGTATTTGTTCTCATGCTGCATTCAGATATTACTTCTGATCTTCTATTAAGTAAAATATTCTGTGTTGGGTGTTTTATTATAGCGACTGTTTTGTGTAGACATAGGGTGCATCTGCTTATTTTGGGAATGGTGTTTTTTCTTCTTCTTTTACTTCTCATGTATATTCCGTTAATGTTGTGTTGTTGGAGTATCTTTCGTTGTTATATGAGCGGCGGTGATTGTATTGTCTTTTGGAATTGGGATAGAATATCAAAGAAAAGTGTGTAAACTAATAAGTGAGATAAAGTATCTAAATTATGAAATTAGGTTTAAATTCTTGGATTTCACTATGTGGCTACAGAGAAAAAGAATAGGAGGTTGACTTAATTGAGATATTCAAAATACGTGATGTAATTTCTAAATATGGAACACGTTTGAGTATCTCTTCTAGTTCTGACGAGACGATCCTAGGTGAAAAATTGTCGCTTCTTTCATAGATCTGCAAACGCATTATATCCCGATGTTTCTAGCACTAAATCTTATTACCAACTGCCTTTGTCTTCTCAAACATTATTTTTAATCACGTAAGCATGGAAAAGACAGATTTTCAAAACTAAACCAACCACACAATAAGATTTTGTCTTACTTTGAAACAAATTGCCTTATAAATCTTTAAAGAATAAACAGGATGAGTTCAGGGGTAGGCTTTGTCAGCCATCCTTGTAATCTTTCCCTTCTTTATTGGGCTAGCCTGTTTGGAGTCCAAGGAATTGAACGCTAGTGGTGGTGGGGTCTCTTTTATACCTATTTGTCTTGAACTGATTTTACCTTTCTCTCTCTCTGTTTTTTTTTATTATGATTAGTTCCTGATTTTTCGTGATATATCGTAGGCTATTGACACCTATTATTAATCCCAATTCTGATTTTCCCCCTTTTTCTCGTTCGGCGGTGGATTTTTTCATTCTCTAATTTTAATTTTTGGAATTTCATTTTTTTCAATTCTTCTATTTTAATTCTCCGACGTCGAGGTGAGGAAGAGGCGATCAGAGGTCAGCATGACCTCACATGACCTCGACCTAAATTCACAGATCAAAGAAAAAACTCTTTTTACTAGCTCACGGCGCAAATATCGGCAGAATTTGCAGGTGGAAATGTCGAATTGGTAAAAATAATGAAAATTCAAATAAAGCAGAAGATCGAAATATCGTCAACGATAACACAACGCGAGAGCCGCTATTTTTTTTCAGGTAGACAAACATAAACGGAGGTTGAAGAGAGTCCAGTAAAGGAGGCCAATTATAAGTCCCCTTTATCAGTGGGAGGTCAAACAACATAGAGTGAGAGAGGGTGAGAATAATAGACAGAAAGTTAGCAATAGATTGGTGACTTATGCATTAAATTGCAAATTGTGTCCTATTCGAACATTTGAAATACATTTTTTTAAACATAACTCAATCCCACAACCAATGAATATTTTAACATATATTTACTGTGATTTAAATATATAAGAAAAGCCTATCATCTTTAGTATTATAATAGATTGTTTAGTAAATTAGATTGATTTTTAGCACGAACTGCATCTCAAAATTATTGAATAGATCATTATATGTTCCGATTTGGGTTTTAAAATAACACAAGTCTCAAACGAAGTTAAATTTGAAAAAATGAAACCAAATAAATCAATAACATTTGAATAATAAATTTGATTTAGAAGACAAAAATAAAGTTATATAGCGTATGTTTTATGTACTTCTGGCAAGCTTATAATTTCATTGAAAACACTTAGCTAGTTTGGTATAAGGACATGGGAAACCACTTCGTTTTATGGCCTGTTATATTATCTGAGAATGATGTATTTGAAGATATACACACGTATACCAATATACAATCGTTCAGATATATAGAGAATCTACATAAAAACTAAGTAATGTAAGATTTTCCGGTGAAGACATTGGAAGTGGTCCCGAATCTCTATGTACCCCTAAATGTGCCGAATCTCGATGTGCCCTCTCTAAGGGAGCTATGAGAACAGAACCATAGTCATCGTAAAAGGAGTCCAGAGCGCTGGAAAATGACGTCATACTATAAGGTAACAAACGATATCTGTCGAGCAGTCAAACTATGGGCATTTTGGTCCCTTAACTTAAAAATTCACCAAAATTCAGAAAATCAACCAATTTTGATAAAATTTTCCGTATTTATTAATTAATCATCATGGAATATAATTAATCAATTACTTCATTAGGAATCTTAGTGCAAATGTATTATTTCGTGTTATTTGCGTAGACTTGGCAGCAAACATTAAATTCATTCTTAATAATAAAATGGTGGTGTCATAATTTTTTTCAATTTTTAAACATGAAATTTTTTCTTTTAAAAATAATTTGTCTGATTTAATATTCATTCTTTAAATAAGTTTATTCTTTCCGGTCTACATCGAATGAAAAGACTAGTAGCAGTTATGCTGCATGGAAATATCTCTTGGTTTGTAAACACAATAAGACAACTCTCTATTTTTAGGCAGTTGTATTCTTTATATGAACATTTTATTATCATTAGTTTTAGCTGAATAATTTGATAAGAGTTGCTCTCATTTCCGAAAAAAATAAATGTTTCGTGATTTTGTAACTTAAAAATAAATCAAACATGAAAAGTAAATCAAACATGAAAGATTACGAATTAAGTAAAGTAACACCAAATCAATAATTCAAAATAATTAATTAATAGAATATTTATTGAAATAAATTAAAATGTGCGTTTTTTTGTTGTTTTTTGCAAAATGAACAGTTTATTTATAATATAGTAAACATTTGCAATAAATTGAAACAGTCATGTTATTTTAGGGGTTATTTGTTTTACAAACGGACAGTTTATTTACAATATATTATTTGAATATCTCGCTTATTTCGATGGATTTTCGCACACATTTTGGACGAAACTTATTAATTAGTCTAAAATTGTATGTTTTATCTCGAAATAAAATTCTAATTCATGTTTTTAAGACTGAAAATTCGAACTTTAATGCAATGCCTTAATCGTTGAAGGCCATCTTGTAATTTCCTCTGATCTTCTTTCGCGCTTGACATCTATAAAAAAGGAAATACGTTTGAAAAAAAGAACAAGTTAACAATGATTTCCAAGTGAATGAATAATCCTTAAGAGTGAAGCCGTGTTCTTGACAAGTCACAATAGCATGAACAAGTTAACAATGATTTTCAAGTGAATTATCCTATAGACTTGAGTCTGCCTTCTCGGAGTAGTTTGCTCTGATTACAGATGGACGCATGCGCGTTAAGCGTTTCGAGTATTACCAGTCCTCATTGATAGTAGTTCTTACTTCCACTATCAATGATGTCACCAGAAAATCTCGACTCCGTTGACAGGCCCGCTTTACGACTGTCGTGGTAGAATCCTCTTGAAACTTCAAGTAATTATATATGACTTTAATGAAATTTCAAACATATGTATAAGACACTCAATTTCTTCCTAATATATTAGAGGATAGAATCTAGGGGCAGTAAAACAGTGATATGGTGTTATGAGTATAGCGAAAAGGGATATAGTGTTCCTCATCAAATCCAGAGCAACAGCGGGTCTTTCTGATAGTCTTACAATAAATATAACGACGCCATGTTCTTTTAAAATAGTATTATATTAATATTTTTAGTTTCTTGTTAGCGCTTTATTTTCTTACATATCCTGATATTGCTTTTTGGTTATTATTCTTGACATGCGATATTGTCTTCTAAACAAGTGATGATATTGTCTTCTAAACAAGTGATGATATTGTCTTCTAAATAAGTGATGATATTGTCTTCTAAACAAGTGATGATATTGTTGCGTTCATTTGTTGAATTTGGCAGGTGATAGTGTTTTCTATCCATTTGATAATATTGCTGGTGCCGTTGTTTTTGCCAATATTTTGTTCTTGACTAGTGATGTTGTTGTCTAAATATTTATTGAAATTGTTGTCTAAATATTTATTGAAATTTTTGTTGTCATTTGTTACATGCCATTTTGCTATTAACTAGTTATTAATTGTTTTCTAAATAATTCACGATATTGATGTTGTTATTTGTATAACTATTTTGTTCTTTACTAGTGCTATTTTTTATTGAACATTATACAATATTTATACTGTCATTTTTTCAGTTCCTACGTTGTTATTGACTAGTTATATTAACTTTTGGTGTTTTATAACGTCTTTCATGTTATTCATCTAAATTTGACTTTTTACATTTAATGATATTGTTCTTCTCGTTGGCTGAAATCCTACTTTACTTTTGACTGATGATATTGTCTTCTGACATTTGCTGTTGGCAATTGTTGACTTACTTTGTTATTGAATGGTGATGTTGTCTTCTCCCATTTCATAATATTTATACTTTCATTTTCTAAAACGCTACTTTGTTCTTGACTCGTGATATTGTCTTCTGACATTTTATAATATTATTGTTGTCAATTGTTGATCTATTTTAATCTGAACTAGTGATCATGTCTTCACACATTATATGATATTGCTGTTGTCATTTGTTGAAACACTGTTTTGTTCTTAACTAGTAGTTTTGTTACTGAAATTTCATAATATTGCTGTTGTCAATTGTTGATATACTTTATTCTTTATGAGAAATGTAGTCCGAATAACCAAAATTATAAAAAATCATCAATCCTCATCTCAAAAATTCAGAAATACGTTATTCTTGACTGGTCATGTTGTCTTATCACATTTTATGATATTGATCATTTGCTGAAATCATTCTTTGTCCTTTAGTGATTATATTGTCTTCTGACATTTCATAATGTGGCTGTTATCAATTTTTTATGTTCTTTGTGATTGACTTGTGATGTTGTCTTCTCACATTCTATGATATCGTTCTTGTCATTTTCTGAAATTCTACTTTCTTCTTAACAAGTTGCTATTATAAGACAATTTCTTCTTTTGATAGAATATTTGTGTCATGTATTTTCGGGGTATTTTAAGAATTGCGTCTAGTTTTAGTTTGAAAATTTACAATAATTAACTTTTTTTAATATTAATTTCCCCATCATTATAAAATTAATATTAATTTCCCCCTCATTATAAAATTAATATTAATTTCCCCCTCATTATAAAATTAATATTAATTTCCCCCTCATTATAAAATTAATATTAATTTCCCCCTCATTATAAAATTAATATTAATTTCCCCCTCATTATAAAATTAATATTAATTTCCCCCTCATTATAAAATTAATATTAATTTCCCCCTCATTATAAAATCTCACGATAAACTCCCATGAAGATCCTTGTTGTTTTTATCCTTTTTTCATTCTTCAACAATTTCCTTTGGACTTCTTTAATGGCTGTCTTTGATTGGATAATCTCATTGCTGCGTAATCATAGCTTTTGGTTTCGCCCAAGTCCAAATTAATCAGCGACGTCCACAAAGCAATTAGTTCACTCGTAAAATTCATCGCGATCATTTAAAAATCATTTAGAAACCGAATTTCTTTTTTGGTGATAGACTGGGCGGTAACAACAGTTCAAACAGTAAATTATGATAATAATATTCAGGCGGAATACAAATATTATAGGCGAGAAAAGTAGCATGAACAGATAAGAGCTTACTGTGATGCTCATTTCATTTTATTAGTGACTGACGAAAGTGAAGAGTCACGGAAAATGTTCGATTTCAATAAAATATAATATATGTGTACGTCATTCTGGGTATCCAACCATGGGCTGCTTGTTTAGTCACAACTTCTACACAGTAATCTAATGTCGGTAACCGTGTTCCATAATATATTTCTAGGTAAGACCTCTTTATTAAATTGTTGGTGTTTCAAATCAGACTTATTGGGTCCGATTCTACATATAAGAGAGAGGGATAAGATGATAGAGAAGGGGTGAGATAGAACACACAAGGTAGTAAATAAGATAAATAATTTACATAGTAATATATTTTGGCCAAAACAATTTAAAATATAAAAGCTTGTCACTGACTTCCTGTCAATTCTTATTACAATAATTGCTACTTTGACATTTCTAATATTGATATGTTTATATACAGCGCAAAATCGCAGAACATCGACCATTGCTTTTGTAGGAAAAATACCACAGATTTATTTTAAATTTCTCTCATGTAAATACTTCATTAGTACGTTCGTAAATAATTCATTTCTATTTGGGGTAAATACCAGCTTCCGGTTTAACACGTTTAGAACGCATACAATAGAGAATTGCCGTTTCGTTCAGTATCGTATTGATAGAAAAGGGATTGGTCTGGAAACTTTTTGAACACACTTCCGTCATTGTTCCGGGCTAGAAAACTTCTCACATGTGTCACTATCGTGCATCTCTATAAAAACGCCATTACCCCGCGCATGTATTGGAAATATTTTGACAACAACAGTTCACTACTTCGTTTTCCGAAAAAAAATTAATAAACCTGTGAATCGTACAAAGGGTGTTGTTATCTCTTAATAAGCTTTTGTTTCATGATCGACTCATAAAAGTTCCGTTTAGTTTTTGGTACACAGAAGACGAAATGAAAATTATTTACAGTGGTTGTAGCTAGACGAATTTTGTTTTTAATGAATAAATTGAAGTTTTAAAATATGCTTTTTGAAAAGTTTATCGGTTAAAAATATTATGCAATTCACTACTTTATTCATAAAATGTAAGAGTTCAAAACAAACTCGAAAATATTGATGGGATTTTTAAATAACATATATTCCCTCATTTTATTAGCTTCCCAAAACTGAAATATGTTCTTGTAAGGAATTAAGGAAAAAAAAACAGAATGAGCGAAGGTAAAAACATCCACTGAGCAACGACTGTTAGGTCCAACTTCTTTTATATAAGTTGATATATATTACGAGTTTTTGGTGCAAACATACAGACATGGAAGCCCCATTATGGTAATAATTTACTAAAGTGAGTTAAGTCTCATCGAGTTTGACTCGTGTTCCTCTTGCAAAGTGAATTTGCTATCATTTGCTCGGAAGCAGGTACCATTTCTATTCTGGTAGAAAGAAGCAAATAAACGATACATAAATACATAAAGTTAATTTAGTTATGCTGATTATTAGCGGGCGTCGACATGTGCATTTATAACTAGCGAAAAATAGTCGTTCTCCAAAAAAAACTCAATATACTAAATAAGACAAACAAGATATTTGAACATGCTCGAAGCAATTGATCTCCTGGCCAACTAATGAACATATCTTAAAATACAGTTGCATAATTAGATTAAAAGTTCCACTTCTACTAATACTACTACTACTACTACTACTACTGTTTTGTTGAGCCTCTGAAGAACAATCGAGTAGATTATAAGGGATCGTCTATGTAAATGGCCCTTATTTGTAAAAAGCTATTAGTATTTCAAGCTCTTAGTGGCATTTATTGGACGCTACGTGCCTAGTGACACTCTTGTGACGTTCATCAATGACCATAGATCACGTTAACCACGACCTTCTGTCACACCCAGCCATTGTGTGGTGTGTGAGAGGCATGTAAATAGAATGTCCAGGTGAATTAGGACAAACAGACGCACAAAACACGTTTGATAATGACGCTTGACGATGATCTATCGATAAAGACTTGACAGGGGGCTAGTTCTGGTTTTACATACTTCATGTGCCACGCAAAGTGGCGTGCATGCCCCTTATAATATATAACAACCAGAACTTAATTAATGTGAAGACGTTTGTACTCAAATATATGTTGTTTAATTCATTATCCCAGGTGCATTATTCGGGCAGAGATATATCATTGTATAAGTCTTAGAACGGGGACATATTGTGAGAAACGGGAGATAGTTTAAATATATTGGATACCCCCGAATTTGGGTGCCCGGGACCACCTGGTCACACACTTTATACCCATGGGTCACACGTGGATACATTAAATAACCTTGGTTAAGATTCGAATAAAGTTATGGAGGTTTTGAAATGTCCACGTTCGTCAAAAGTCCGAGATATGATAGTTTCAATTATTTTTCTTTTAATTGTTATTATGCATGCATCTGGGTGTAATGAAAAATCCGGTGATCTGTTCATGATTGAACACTCTCCCCAGCTAAACATGTTGCGACACCCTTTCGTCTTAACCCGTAGGTCCTGGGTGTGACAATGAATTAATACTTAAACATAAAAAGAACTTAAAGCATAAAAACCTTCACAAAAGTGAACAGATTCGGCATAAAATAACCGGAAATGGGTTGATATGCCGTAAAATAAAACAACAAAACTAAAAAAAACACGAATAAACATTTGAAAATATAAAGAACTTGAAGCATAAAAAACTTTTACCAAAATGACCAGATTCGGCATTAAATAACCGGAAATGGGTGGATATGCCGTAAAACAAAACAACCAAACTAAAAACCATGAATAAACATTTGAAAATATAAAGAACTTGAAGCATAACAACTTTTACCAAAATGACCAGTTTAATATTTAATATATACTATAATCTGTGCCCGTAAGAAAAACCGAAAATGTTTGTATGTTCATCGACGTTTTGTTTTGATTATAAGATTTTTCAAGATGATTTTGAATAAAGACGAAACGTTGATGAACATCTAAACAGTTGTCGGTGTTCTTATTTTCATTTTTCATTACGGTGGATTATTAATTCCATAATTATAAAATATATAATGTTAAGTAAAACCAAATGTTCTAACTCTAGCTGTATCTTAATGAAACAAAAAAAGGTCCCACATCAAATCTGCAAAAATGAAAAGTGAATCATTTCAAATATGCAGTATACTAGTGAATACTGCAGGTGTAAGATTAACTCCAAGGATATGACTTTAAGTCCCACAGAGCTGCTATATTATAACTCGGAAGACTACAGTCTTTATGATATAATTATTATTATGTAAACATGTTCACTAAATTCCACATCAACAAAATATTTTGTGTCCGTGTGTTTATTAAATATTTATTTAAAAGATCACTTCGTCAGCACATAGTAACAGAAAGAAACTCAATATCATTTCGTTATAGGTCCAGGAAAATAGTGGAATTGTTACTTAACTAGAAATACATTGAACCAAAATTTCCATCAATATTCAGAAACAAATAAACTACGAATTTATATTTTTTTTCGTTTTTTATTTGTATATGTTTAGATATGAAAATTGGATTTAGAGACACATGTTAATCTACGTGTACCTCTAGAAAAGTAACTATCATATCAATTTCTATTCAATAAAAAGAAAATTGAATTCATACAAATAAATATTCACTGAGTACAAATGAGCTGCTTTCAGGCTTGTGCTGATGAAACGGTTTGTCACTCTGGATCTTCCCACGTGAGCGATCATTTACACTTTGTTCATATTCAAAGCGTTTGAAAAAACATTAAACATTTAAAAGATTTTTTTTAAATCATTTAAAAATTACATTTTAAGATTTTAAATTCACTGCAATGATTTTCGGTTGTACGGATTAAAGCATCTAATCAAAAAATGTTTTATAAGAACTGTTTAAAGGATTCAAAACAAAATTTCCCAATACTAAAAAGAAAATCATTGTGACGATCATTTAATTAAAAACAAAAGTTTGGAAAATATTTATAGGATTGTAGGCTCAACACCGTTCCTTCAATGATTTTCCTGTGAATATTATTACAAAAGATTAACATCTATCCTGATGATACCACTCTCTATTCTGGTGTCGCTTCTCGCCCATCTCCCTCAGATCAGTTGAAATATGCAGCTGATCTAGAACTTGACCTGGGTTAGGTTGTGGATTGAGGTACGAAATGACTTGTTTCGTTTAATCCAGTTATAACTCAGTTCGTGTCTTTCAATCTGTGGATTTAGCACTCTAAGCAGTTACATAGATCCGTCGGTCACAAGTCCCATCGTGCATTATGTTTAAACAAATAATGTATAATTTATCTCTGAAAATAAAACTAGCGAATTAAACAAAAGGAAATTATAAACATTAAAATACAATAGGGTGTAATAGTCACAAAAAACATCGTCTTATCTACCAGATTAATTTCAATGTTTCTGACGAATTAGAAAAATGTTAATTATATATATATATATATATATATATATATATATATATATATATATATATATATATATATATATATATATATATACTAGCAGGACCCGTAATTGAGCAAATGAAAATGGTGAGTAATTACTATTTTAGTCACGTAAATTCCAATTTCGTATGGAGCTAGAAGAGCAAATCAAATCTGATGTGTTGGTCACTAAATACTGTTTGAAGCAAGTATGAGTGTAAAAAGACGAAACTATTATTATTTGGTATGGGCCACGTATATAATATCTATCATGAAAAGTGTTCAGTGAGAAGTAACATTTTCGTTAAATCGTTCTAATACGTACGGTAAGTCACAACTACGAATGTACTGTCTGTTAATAGAAAAATGTTAAGAAATCATTGTTTTAATGTAATCCGTTATTCTATAATGACCGGGGTTAGGTTGTGGATTGAGGTATGAATTGACTTGTTATGTTTTGTGTTCGTAATAGCGGAATTATATTCTAGTAATCTGTACTCGGCGGTGTTTCTGTTTAACAATTACGAATGAAATAAGATCTGCGGTGTTATGAGTGCCGGGTACAGTAGATAATTTGCAGTGAGTAAGTATAGTGACCACTGTCTCTGTAGATGTTGTAGGTGTCTAGGAATAAATATAATAATTATTATATGTTGATGAAATTATGCGAAAGTTTCTGCAAACACGCTTGAGTGAATAAGAGTATTGCAGTGGGTATTTTAGTAGTATACGATGCATGTGGTTATTTTCTAACTATAGTCAAAGGTACAGGGGAAAAAGAGTCCACTTTATGTAGTATATATATATATATATATATATATATATATATATATATATATAAAGGGGGGTTATTATAATGGAATCATCTAACTCTATAAAATAGATGTTCTGTAAAATAGTAAACTCAATTTGAAAGGAACAACACAGGTAAGGAGAAACTATATTTAATAACTTTAAAAAAACAAATCTGGAGGCAAAACTAAATCAAATATTTGTAAACTTTTTAATTAAAAAATAATTATTAAATAGGGAGATAGTGTCTGATCAACACTGCTGGGATGCCATGATAAAGAAATACTGTTTTGTTTTTAAAATCCCGAAGCAGTTTTCATGGTAAACAACTGACGATCCCTTATATAAAAAAAACATATATAAAAATATATTTATATTAGAGTAAATTCTTGGAAGTTAACTTATATAGTGATTGCAGTAGATTGATTGACTTACTAGACAAAAATCTTTCAACGAAAAAAAATTTTTTTTTTTTTCAGTTTTGAAAGTTAAAAAAACTTCCGAGACTATATATATATATATATATATATATATATATATATATATATATATATATATATATATATATAATGTAATTCGATCTGTGAGTTCCTGCAAAAAAATTCCCTCAAATTCATTCGCCAAGTTACACAGAAAATACACTCTCCCCCCAACTTACAAAAAAAGCTGCTACCCAGCTCAAACAGTACCTTCCCCGGTAAAATCTTGTCTCCCAAAGAAAGAAAACAAAATGACACTTCTTCAGTCCAACCCGAAAGTAGAGCTCCCTCCCCCTTTCAGCACTCCCTGCATCACCCAAAGATATGCGCCTCCCTATCTCTCCAATGAAAACGGAAATGCCGCCTCATCCATCATCCCTTCCTCCCGCCAGCTCAACATTTCGGAAGAGACAGAGAAGCGCGTCATTGGAGAGAGAGAAAAAGCGACCAATGTTGTTCAGGAGAAAAGAAGTTAGCAAATCAAGATATTCGTATGAGAAACCATCATAAAACTCGGTGCCATGTAAACCATACATGAAAAGGGTACTTTGAATCCTGAAAATTTTGCAACGCAAAAAAACAGTTGTGAGGGCTAGAGTGGGCTCTGAAGAGTTATTGACAATGGTTGAGAAGACAAACACTATGTCGTCTCCTCTTGCTTTCTCTTGAAAGACGAGCGGACCAATTTGAAAAAGCTTTGTGTTTGAAGAATCCCCATCACAATGCACCCATCCATTTATAGAGCCATTAAACTAACACTCCCCTTAGAAATCGGCAGCATGTCCCAAGACGGTCTCATCACTACTGAGATGACACATGGTTCTCTTGGCCAAACTGTCAGTGTCTTGAAACCGTCAATGTTTGTTTCGTGTGCCCAACTCTAAGCTACCACAATGGCACTCAGATAAGCTAGTCTAAATGACCGAAACTTGAGGGACACCTCGAACATTTCAAGTAGCACGTGATTTTCAACGTCTTGGTGTGGATATTTGCTGTCTGCCGGAGACCCGCTTTATTTCGAGTTATTATCAAGGTGTACTGTCTAAAAACTTTCTGCTTTATGAAGCATATTTTGAATGCGTCGTGTAACCTGTTTTTTCTTCTGCTCCGGAAGGCAGGCTGTACATTTTGGATGTTACCGTAAAAGATGCAGCATTTCAGCTTATTGGAGTTTATGCACCCAACAGCTATACTGAGCGGCGGGCCTTTTTTCGGCGGATCAAGCCTTTCATGAATATGATTCGTCGAATAATTCTAGCGGAAAACTGTAACAATTTAGATCGCAGTGGAAATTTTTCTAGGTGTGCTAACACGAGTGGGGATGTTAAAACATTTCGCTATTTTCTCAAAAAGTTCGATCTCGTCAATAAATTTCAGAATGAAAAACTCCGTGACGTAGTATGGCTATTAGTCGCGGCTCCGATTTGGTGCAATTTTCGAGTTACACCGATTGGTTCTTAATTAAAAGAGTCGGCGTAGTGTTTTTAAATTGTCCAAGTTTTCACAACATAGTTTACTCGGATCGCTTGTCCGGGTTCGGATAAACTTAGATAGCCATAAACCTAGAATGGCTGGGTACTAGAAGGTCAACACATCATTGTTCGTAATGAAAGACTTACATGAACAGCTTTTACTAACCATACAGCGGGAAATAACGGGTGCTGTAATTGGATAAGTGGTCGTGAGCAATCCTAAGAAAGTTATTAGGTCCTTAGCTACTGATTATAGTCGGCAACTCAACCTTAAATCTAGGGCAGCGTAAGTGAAGGAGGATCAGGAAACCTAAATTAGGTATTGGTTAAAAGAGTTCTCCAGTAGGCAGCAAAGATGGCTGCTTCATTGCGTGCAGAGGAGTATCGACGTGCCACTGATCGAACCATCACCAATGTTACATTGCCGGACGGACGTCTTGTGACCAAAAACGGCAAGATATTGGAGGGTTTTTTTCTTTTAATTTCAGGAACTTTTACCAGGGATCCCGGTCTGACAATAGCTCAGTTCGATGCTTATTTAGCAGATTATAATCCATTACATGATTTTTATTCTAGAAAATGTCTCAAATTTAAAGTTTAAGCTTAAGGGCTCTTAAGAAATTGAAATTCAGAGAATATTGAATGGTGTCTAATGACTAAGGATAAAATTCAATTCAAATCTGAAATATTTGAATATTCAAATGGGAGTTTTTGCCCATATTCTGCTCTAAATGAAAATTCTTTAAAATACGTAAAAAGTAACTGAAATTTGGGAAATATTTATTCATTGATGTCGAATACTCATTGTTAAAATTTCACGAAGATCGGCGGCATCTGAATTTTCGCAAAGGGCTTCCATCCCTTTTTATCGCTTTTGCATAAAATAAATCAAACTAAATATAGCCAACATTTGAGCCCCTTACGCCGTGTAGCTGTGTTCTTGAGTTCATAATGATCGGCTAATTAGTTTCGGAGAGAATCCTTTACATACAAATATATAAACATATAAACAAGCCTCACGTTATATAGATAGAGATTACCATTCTTAGTTGCATACGAAAAGAATATTTATTCATGAATGCATTGTGCGTCGGTGTATATTGAAAAGAAATCAATAAAGCGCTCGATCGCAAAAATGTGAGAGCTAAAATACAAATTATTTATTTAAAAACTATACGTTACATATTAATGGTTTCATTGACATGGATTGACCTTTTACAGTTTAGAAAAGGCGTTTATAATACAGTCAAATCACCAGCTACTCACGAAATGAAAACAAATCGAAAAAACGAGTTCAACGATCACCGGTAATGCCTTCCGGTGAATTCGCTCAAGCGTCCCTTCTGAGAAAAATGCTGGGTTAATACGAGCGGACTGTATGGTTTTAGGTGTTCTAATCGTAACTAAATATTATTTAAAAGTAATTTAATTGTTGCTAACTGATGCTGTATGTTTTTCTGTTTCAATGGCGTATTAATAGTTAAGGGTAATGGTGTGTGGTGTAATTTATTGGTCAGTCAGTGGTTTAGATTCTGGTGTAGTAGTCTGTTATCAATTTACCGGGTAGGATGCATTACTGATATTAAAGGGTTTAAGTGTTATATTTATATTTATAATAAGTATTGTAAGAAGGCGATGACAATGCGTTGGTTAGGTGACACCGGCGGTACGTGAAATGGTAAACAAAAATGACAATATTGCGAAATCAATAATTTTCAAATAATTTTATCATATTTACCAATGTGTTAAGTTGGGGCCGGGCGGTGTGTCTTCCTTTTTAAATTTTGAAGGGAATCTCTCATCCTCAGAAATAAAATATATCCACTCGTCGGTGTGCTTTCGCCAATAGCCTAGGCCGGACACTACGGTTTGTTTTTGTGATAGGTTCGCAGAAACGTTCTTTTTTATGAACGTTTAGGTCTGACTAGATTTAGATGTATATTTATATTTATTTGGAGTGTGACTAGATTAAGATTTATATCTATATTTATTTGGGGGTGCTATTATTAGTGTAAAACTGTTGTTATAATTCTAGTTTATTATTTGTATTTTTATTAATACCTATGTAGATTAGAACAGAGAGCGTATTAAAATGATTGATTATAAGTCTGGTGATATATAAGAGAACGACAATCATGTTACCTCTCTAAATAAGAAAAACAGTAACGGAAGTATGTCGATTTAATTTCGTAAATCTCTTATAACATAGTGTAGTGTCGTCCTTTCGTGCATTTGGAAACGACAACAATGTTTACACCAGAGATACGCAAATCTTAATTATATCCCTTACATTAGTTATTTTGTAATTACCTCCCTTGTATATTTCTCATGCTATATAAATAAATGCTGACGTGTCGATCGACCTCTTACTCGGCCTTTTGGCTAAGATCAACGTGTAGTATCTGTTCCGATGGATACTGCACGCCTGTCCTGTGCAGTTCTAGGAGGTCCACCCTCCCAGGCTTTGCCTCCCCTCTTTGGGGAGGAGTAAGTTTATTGCTTACTGTCTGAGGCGCCCCTACCGGGGAATGCCGACGGGGCTGCCCAGGCAATTTTTAAATGGCCAGAGTGCTCACCTCTCGAGCGCTGGCTTTTCAACCCCCACTTTCTCGACCCGATCTTGGGTCACATCTTACTTGTGGGAGTAAGATAAAACTGGCCTTGTGCCTAACTCCTGGGGAGGAGTAAATAAAACCTCTTTCTCGGCCTTTTGGCTAAGATCAAAGTGTAGTATCTGTTCCGATGGATACTACACCCTATAGACTGGTACTGTATTGGCCTTCGGGGCTCGATTTACGCCGGTCTATGGGTCTGTCCTGTGCAGTTCTAGGAAGTCCACCCTCCCAGGCTTTGCCTCCCCTTTTTGGGAGGAATAAGTTTATTGCTTACTGCCTGAGGCGCCCCTACCGGGGAATGCCGACGGGGCTGCCCAGGCAATTTTTAATGGCCAGAGTGCTCACCTTCTCGGGCGCTGGCTTTTCAAATCCCACTTTCCGACCTTGTGTCACATATTCCTATTGTTGGTAGGAGTTGTATAACTCTTACGAAGGAAGCGATCGGACCGCACACATCAACTGTGTGTCTCTCTTATTCATTTATGTGTTCCTACTTGAATTGTTATGCACGTGAAGCCGTTACAGCCGCGTGCTGGACACTAACGGAAACACAATAACAACAGACAAAGCAGAAACGCTACACATAGTTACTTAACCAACGTTATATAATATCGCCTAATCCGAGATAAAATAATTGAACAAGAACGGTATTTCAAACTTGCTTTGAATTTCGCCCATGCCAGCCCAGCAGAAGTTCGTTGCGTAACTACGGAAACCTTGCTTGATTAACAACTCCTCATCGGACAGCTGCGCTTTCAGGGTGCATCACTTCCACGCGGTTTGCTAACGTAGACGTAAATAGATTCATAGACAGAGAAGTCGGATGTAACAGCCGCTTTCAATACTAGGCCGAACATCTCGAAACTACTTGTCTCTTAACCAATTAGTGTTCTTGGTGCTAGTCATTGGAGAGTTGTGCAAGCTGCATATCACTATAGTTTAGCACGGGCTTCGCTGGAATCCACCTTCTACTGTGGAATCACTGTGGAACTTTTCATGTTGTCAAAACTAATATAATTCCTCTGCCTGATTATACCCTTTTTACGTTTTAAAATGTTTATGTTAAAATCAAAAAAAATAATGAAAGTTCCATACGTATTACTAAGACTTTCAATTCTTCGTCGAAACATATGAACAAAAAGCTGCAGAAAATAATAGAATTTTTTTAAACCGAGAATTCCATATGAGAAGTCGTTAGACGTAAAAATAAACAAGTCGGTGCAGTTCAAGGCGAACGTTTATAATTTAAATTCCGGGATCCCAAATTTGTATATATATATATATATATATATATATATATATATATATATATATATATATATATATATATATATATATATATATATATATGATAAAAAATGGAACTAATATTATATAGCGAAATGAAAAAAGGAAAACCGAAAATATAATTTATGTATTCATCAACGTTTCGTCTTTATTTCAAGACTTGTTCAGGATGATTCGTCTGAAGAAAATAACACACAAAGTACAAACTATTTGAAACAGTGGTAGTAGGAGGAGAAAAACTTAAAAAGATTGCTTATGAAAAGATAAATTTTTAGCTAGAAATAGATGGTAGCAGTGGGAGAAATTGTGTGTGTTAACTGTGGAAAGTGTGGGGGGGGGGGAATGGTAGCGGTCGGAATTATTAAACCATCAAGGATGAGGAATGAGCGTGGTTGATGTAAGCCTAAAAATGTCGCTTATGAAAAGATAAGTTATGGACTCAAAAAGATGGTAGCAGTTGGAGAAAATAAATTGACTGTGAGAGGTTTGCGGGGGCAAAAATTGTTAGCGGTCGGGGTTATTTGAACCATGAGGAAGGAGAACGGAAATATGCGTCATATTTATTGAAGTTATATAATTGGTATCGAATCAGGAGAACGGGAGGGTTAAATATCAAGGTCGCATAAGATTTTGTACATGTTTGTATAAATAAAAATAATCATATATATAAAAGCTCTATTTGATATTGAGCACTTTTTATGAGCCCGGTTGAAATTCTTGTGGATGTTTACTTTACCTTGATTAATATATATATACATATATATATATATATATATATATATATATATATATATATATATATATATATATATATATATATATAGTGATCCACAGGAAGTTCTTCCTTGTCTACGACTCGTCAATGTGGGTAAACATAGTAAATGTATTCACGCCGATATTCGAAACCCGAACAGCCGGGTACATACAAATTCTAATCAACATTCCAGTTTACAAATCTACTCTGCCAACAACGATCGCCACTGACAGTAGAATAAATTCTAGCGCGCTATATATACTCTCTCCATTTACACACACACACATATATATATATATATATATATATATATATATATATATATATATATATATATATATATATATATATATATATATATATAATTATTTTTATAATAAATATTTCAAATATCAACCTACATCTATGTTTCGTCTTAACCAAGATTAATCAGTGTAGCTATATATAACTGTATCACAGGTTGCGGGATTTAAACACGGCACTAAAGTACCCTTCGACTTCTATCCGACACTTTTTCCCTCGCGGACGCTGAATACCGGCCTATACACATATATGTATATATTTATATAAAGTAACATACCAAGAGAATTATTTAAGATCATTAATAGATCCTTTAAATACCCACACAAATATAGCACTATCTTGAACAAAAACTCTATTAACATCTCATACTCAACGATGCCTAATTTAGCCCAAACAATAATTATAACAAACAATAAGAAAATTAAAAAAGCACAAACCATATCTAACAGTACAAATTCTAATACGCATAATAAATGCAATTGCGAGAACTAGCAGCAATGTCCACTCCAAAACGATTGCATACAGACAAATATAATATACGCCTGTACATTCACAGAACTACCCCCATAAAACCAATAATGTAAACCCAACATCATTTTCCAATACAAATCAGCCCTCTCTAATATCTACGCAACACAATACACATTCCCATTCACCTAATGACATCCACGCAAACATATCAGAAAACATCTTCAACAACAACTTAATCTATCAAATCAATCCCATATTAGGTAATGTAGACAAACAATCCTCCCAAAATGATAACCCTCCACCCAATAGGGGTAATGACCATAGCAACAACAGCATATTTACAGAGACCATTAAAAATACAACATATATAAAAACAGGATCACCACTAAAATACACACATATATAGGAACAACATCGACACGCGTTAAACATCGAATATCGAACCACCATAGTTTATTTAATAGGGAAGATGATGATCATAGAAATGGGACCTCCTTAAAATCTCTAATTAGAAAACATAAATAAAAAACACCCCTTACTCGATTAACTGGTTAATTCTGAAAAAAGAAACGATTTCATACTTTCCTAACTCCAAAAAATGCCAATTATGCGCATATATATATATATATATATATATATATATATATATATATATATATATATATATATATATATATATATATATATATATATATATATATATGGGAAGAGAAGGATGAAGGTAATCCGACGTGATGGGAAAATGAAAAAGGAAAACCAAAAAAATGGATGTTTTTTATGTGTACATCAACGTTTCGTCTTTATTTATAAGACTTCATCAGGATGATAATATAGAGAAAAAATGTCATGCAAGTACAGATACATGTAGGGTAGACATATTGGGAGGAAAAATAAAATAAAATAATGGCCACTACTGGGTGGACGTCCGTATGAATGTTGAAGAAAATGAGTGGGGAAAAAATGGAAGGATGGGGTGAGCAAGGACTACTGTGGCTGGTGGTAAGAGAAAGAGGTGGGGGATGAGCAGGGGTAAAGTGGATGGCAGAGAGGGAGTGGAGGAGAGGGGGGAGGTGTTTGACCAGATGGCTGCGGTCAAGATTGAAGGGGAAAAGTAAGTTGGAATGTTTGTGTATGGGGGGTGTATGCAGGGAAAGGAGGATGGGTAGAGTGTGTGTGTGTGTGTGTGTGTGTGTGTGTATATTTCTAAACTAATGAACCAATCATTATGAATTCCGGCATGCTCTGGCATTTCCGTTCTTCTTCTCAAAACCGCCTATTACATCTTAGCAGATAACGTCACACCAACCCAGGACGTCTTACCTATAAGCAAAAGTAAAAGTTTGTTTATTTTATAAAAAAAAAGAGTTAAAATATATCTCTGATGATAGAGGTCTTCTCCGAAATTAATTTGAAAAAATAAGAAAAAAGAAATAAATTTGTCACGCATTGTTAAAAGGGCTTCTATCGTCATTTTATTATTTAACATATATTATCGGGTACACAGTGAGTAACGTGGTCACATTATTTTTTGTAAACTTTCCCATTTATGGGAACGGGACTAAACTTGTCTCACCAAAAATACTTTTAAAATAAGCGAGATACAAACATTTAATAGAGAAAAAGTTGCTCTACATAAAATCTTTATTTATATTATGTAATAAAATTTCAATCAAGCCGATGTGCGACCATGAGCGTCACTAATATGTATGGGCGATGATTAAACTCCTTAACTAATAAACTTATCATTATGAATTATGAGATATTCTAGTCAACACAATTTGTAACATGAGCAAATTAATTTGTGTTTATAAAATTTACTATTTAATGGGACGTAACTGAACCCTACCTCCCACTCCCCCCATTCCCCTCCAAAAATGATTAAAATTGAAAATTAATGCTATCCCTATAACATGTGACGGGTATTCCGCTAGTATATATGTGACTAAGAGTATTTTTAGGAGAGTAGAAAGTGCACCTTGGGTTTACTTTCGGCAGCTTCGTAACTTTCGCTTCCCTTGTTTTGTCCTTTAGTCCTCACATTCTATGGGCGATGTTTCTGACAAAGGTGGATGAATTGCTGTTTTCTGGGTCGGAATCTATCCATCTAACACTTATCGTTGGCTAGTTTTTGACCTTGAAATAGTTGTGTTTAGCTTCTTACATCAAGTGGCTTCATGCCTTGTCTGGAGCAACTTTCATAATAAAATAAATAATTAAAGAAATACAGGCAGGAAATGCGAACAGATATATATATATATATATATATATATATATATATATATATATATATATATATATATATATATATATATAGATAGATAGATAGATAGATAGATAGATAGATAGATAGATAGATAGATAGATAGATAAAAGTACTGACATAAAAGACTGGGTGAGTATATAAATATGTTTTATTAACTGGGTGAGTATATATGTAGGTATAATCATACATTTAGACAGACTTAGCAAGATATTTGTCTGTTTACAAATAATTTGTAACGTCAAATTTTCTTTGTTAATCAAATGTCTTAAATATAAATTGTGTTCGTTCCACCTTCATAGAAATTGTGCTGAATACATCGATATATTAAGTTCAACACAGAATCGGATAGATTGTATTACCTTAAATGGCCGAGGGATTAACTGGTACGAAGATATTGCATGAGCATCGCGGTTGATAGACTTATTAAACTGATATGAGCTACCCTCCCTCTCTCCATTGATGAACATTGAATTTCCTTCCGATTTGTGAAGCCAACTGGATGGAGAGAACGATCGAATGGTTAAATAGAAAGAATTCCCAACACTTGGTTTCTTCATTATTTGTATGTGCAATGCTCAACAATGGATGACATTGCAAACAGATTTCGAAGTTTGCATTGTTCGTCTTCAAAAAAAGAAGAAGCCTTTGCAAAATGACGAGCAGCTACACTCCGGCCAACAATAATAGCTTGGTAATAAACATAGAGATTTGTTGATTTTCTGTTGATAAGATTCTGGAAGATTTCTTTTAAAGAAAATCCTACACGTGATAGCAACATCGCCAGTAAAAGTTAGTCTCAAAGCGGAAGTGAGTGTGCGAAAGAAATAGATATTTATTGAAATCATTCAATTTTGACTGACCAGAACGAATAGCGTTTCATTGAAAACAGCCAATCTTTTACCTTTGTGGTGTAAATTAGGAGTAAACGTAAAACATAAGATTAATTGTGCATTTCTTTCACACATAGTTTCACTTTCGAGTCCCTGCACACTATTATCTATCGAGACTACACACACACACACACACACACACACATATATATATATATATATATATATAGTTTCACTTTCGAGTCCCTGCACACTATTATCTATCGAGACTACACACACACACACACACACACACACACATATATATATATATATATATATATATATATATAGTTTCACTTTCGAGTCCCTGCACACTATTATCTATCGAGACTACACACACACACACACACACACACACACATATATATATATATATATATATATATATATATATATATAGTTTCACTTTCGAGTCCCTGCACACTATTATCTATCGAGACTACACACACACACACACACTCACACACACACATATATATATATATATATATATATATATATGGAGAGTTTACCAAGATATATTTTCCAGAGAAGATTCATCACAACGAAAAACTCTTTTATTTTATAATTTATTTCTTTCGTAAAGCTATAGTTCCCTACACGTGTTTCGCTACCTAGCAAGAACCTTGCTTGGCAGTTCATCAGGGGAGATACAAACCTAAGATATTGACCTCAACAACTGACGATACCCCACAGGGGATTGACCTAGTTGAGATCACTTAAGAAGGAAAAAAAGAGAAACAAGTTCAAAAGACAGCTCAAACAACTCGGTAATATGTGACAGCTGCGATGCGCCCCCACAAGAATCAAATCCGGTGCAATCCAAAAAGGGGAAAAAAGGTGGAATCCCCACAACCGGCGGAATACATATCCTTAGGTCAACCTCAATATAGCCCCCCCCCCCTCCCGAAAAAATCAAACCAAATCAAACCGTCCACAGTGCAATGCTTGAATACCCTCCAGGGCTCCAGAATTGGCACATGTAACCTGCTATTATTCCGTTGAAGAGTACAGCA
>OY744539.1:692500-697500 GCA_963556195.1 Sepiola atlantica | reverse complement strand
CTTTCTCTGTTTGACTTTTTGACACCAGATTTTTTTTAATCAGACACTTGCTTGCATTCGGACAGCTTTTTGCCTTGTTCCCCCCCCCCCCAAAAAAAAGGCTTTGTTTTACTTTTTCAGATTTTGAATCTTGGCTTTTCGCCAACTTATCTATCTCAGCAGTTTCCTCTGATGATAAGATTTTGATCTTTGAAAAGCCTGACTTACGGAAAAAATTAATTAAATAAATTGCTTTTTTGCGGAATATACCTTGCATTAAGCAACTGAATTGAAAAAAGATCTGCCTCCGTCGCTTTTTTCATTCCTTTTTATCTTTCTATCTATCTATCTATCTATCTATATATATATATATATATATATATATATATATATATATATATATATATATATATATATATATATAAGATGAGAGAGATATGCATAAATTATCTATTTAAAAAATATACATTACATTACAGATTCCAGAGATGTACCATTGTTTCATTGACACGGGAAGGCTTTACTGTTTAGAAAAGGCCTTTGCAACCCATTTCAAATCATCACCGACAGTGTATTTTGTTTTTGTTTTTAACTGTCTTAATTCCGTGAGGCGCTGATGATTTGAAATGTGCTGTAAGGGCTTTTACTAAACAGTAATGATCTATCCGTGTCAATGAAAGTATGGTGCATCTCTAGAATCTGTAATGTATCGTTTTTAAATAACTAACTTGTATTTTACCTCTCAAATAATTACGATCGATCACTTCATTGATTTCTTTTCAACATACTCCGACACACACTCTTTCTCCTCTCTATCAATCTTTCTCTCTCTCTCTCTCTCTCTCTCTATATATATATATATATATATATATATATATATATATAATTAACTTGTTACAAATATCCAGGGGGTATGAATCCGAAGGAAGTTGAAACCGGGTTTATGAGAGTGCTCAATGAAAATTCAGAGCAAAATATATATTTTTTGATTTTATTCCATTAATTGCGACAAAACAGGTTTTGTTTCATTGGTGCGAGTAGCTACCAACTCATCGGGCGAAAGGAATTCAAATGGCATAAAATTTTAAGTTCACTCTAACGGGAGATTGAAAATTGAAAATACATTGGAGGGGGAGGGGGATAGAGTTGGGGCTTTGTCTATAACGGCGACATGGGACATGAGAGGGGAGGGGGGGGGCTCCAACAAGTCGTGTTTCAAATTATTACGTGGGAGGTGTTGCACGTGTCAGTGCTGTGTCAATCTCAATCTCGGCCGGGGTGGGAGGAGGGGGATGGGGCGACGGCCGGAGTGAGTTAAATTTAAAATGAGAATTATGGTTACAACCGTCATTCTCATTTTATTTTAATTCTGATAAGTAATTAATAATTATCATGTGGATAAAAATGTTTGATAATTTTAATTTAGGGTATTAATTGCTACTTTTGCATTTTATTTATTTTATTTTAATGTTTTGTTTACTATTTGTAGTGAATTTTGTTGTGATTATATTTTTTTATTTATTCCCTCTACTTTTTTTATATTTTTTTTATTTTTTATTTTTTTAAATTGTGATTATATTATACCGAGATCAATACTAGTGGAATCATTTTATAAGAGAGGTTTTCTGGTGTTACCAGTCTTATCAATAACAAAACCGATTATGCCAATGGTAACGCCTGCCAATCATGCCTACGGTAGTCGCAGTGATAACCGCCTTATGTAAAAGCCTTAATAAAAATGAAATAAAAAAATAAATAAAGATAAATATAAATAAAATTAGAATAAAAATAGAAATAGAAATAACAAGTTTGTAAGAATATTAATGATAATAACAATAATAATAATAATAATAATAATAATAATAATAATAATAATAATAATAATAATAATAATAATAATAATAATAATAATAATAATAAAAATAGTAATAATAATAATAATAATAATAATAATAATAATAATAATAATAATAATAATAATAATAATAATAATAATAATAATAATAATAATAATAATAATAATAATAGTAATACTGATAAATACCGCCATCAATTACCATCTTGCTACTTGTGAAGTCATTGGGCGAAATAAGTCGACAAGTGATGGTAGGCTTTTTTAATTCCGCTACCAATGACAAGGACTAAGTACCAGTTAATAATTAAGTGTTCAAGGTAGTGATCGAGGGGTTAAGTAATTGAGATTAGTCTAAGTGATATCAGTGTTGATAGCTGTCCTAGTTATGGGTTTATGTTAGAATTGGTAGTATGGCTGAGAGGTTATTGAGGCTGTGCATTATAGGTAGAGATTTGATATTATTGGTAGTTCGGAGGGGTGGTTATATATTTATAGATTCATCATGACTTGTTGGGGTGGGATTGGGTTGTAAATTTGGGTGGGTGAGTAGGGGGTTATAGTGTGTTTTGGGGTAGTGTATAGTGGGGGTTTAATGTTATCATTCATTTTTGTAAAAAACAAAAACAAAAACTGTTAATTTTATGTTGAAGTTAAGTAGGGTTGGTGTGGAGTTAAGGTGGGGTATGTGGGTTGCTAAGGAGGTAGAGTCTACTATGTTTACAGTTGATAGATGTCTCTTGTTTTCTATTTAAGAGTTTTTTTTTGTCCTTAAAGCGGATAATTTCCAGTTTTTCATTTAAGCATAATCTACATGGAGAGTTTATTGATTTGCAGGTGCTGGATTTTTTCAAGATTTTCCACTTTATTATGGGAGTTTCTTTTTTGGTTTTTATTTTGTGGTAGTGTAGTGAAAGTCCGGTTTGGCCAGGATGGTCTGGGTTGTTGAAGGAGAGTTTATGGTTGTAGAATCTTTCCTTGAAGTTGTTGCCTGCCAGACCAATATAATAGTTAGTCTGGGATGGGTTTTCAGTTGAGGAGATAGATGCCTCATAGACCACTTGGGTTGATAGGCACATTTGATTTAGGGGGCAGTTTGATTTGTTATTACAGTTGCATGTTCTTTTAGAATTTGAGGTTACTGGGGTGTTTAGTATTTTCATGTTGTGCTTTTTTATGATTTTTTCTAAGTTGTCACCACAACAATAGCTGAGTTTTAGTGTATTCTTATTGAAAATTTTATGGAGTATGCTGTTATTGGGGAAATGAGTGTTTATTAAGTTCAGGAATTTATTCCCTATTTTGGTTTTAGTTGAGTTGTTAAATGGAGGTGTATACCAGATAATTTTCCTATTTCTATTTTTGTTCCTATTAGGGTTATTTTGTGTAGTTGGAATATACTCTATTTTGGTATTTTTGTATCCACTCTCCTTTAGTGCTTTATTATAAAAGTTCTTATGTTTATTGAAGATATCTATATTGGAGGAGTTGTTGCTAATCCTTCTACTAATTGATTCTGGGATGTGTTTACTTACAGATCTAGGGTGGTTAGATAGTGGGTTGACATAAAGGGGGTAGGAATTATCTTTAGCATAGGGCTCATAAGTATCTCTATTGAGGTTGAAGGTAATATCGAGGAAATTGACCTGTTTAACATTTGATGTTATTTCAGCCTTTAGGCCTATTCGTTTCATTTCTTTGGATATTATTTTTTTGGTTTGTTCACATTTTTGTCCGTTAGTGTTTTTCACGTACATTAGGCCATCATCTCTGTAGAGGCCGATTGAATCGACTTCAAGATCTTTTGTTAGGTTGTATAGTAAGTACAGGCCAACCAAGTCTGTTACCTCGGCAGAGTCAAGAGAGCCCATAGATACATCGAATGAAGAGAAATGGTCTTTCTTTGTCGCAATTAATGGAATAAAATGGAATAAAATCAAAAAATATATATATATATATATATATATATATATATATAGTAAGTTATGAAAATATATTTATGGCAATTAAGCTACACAGAAGCTTCCGCGTTTCATCCCTGTAGGGAATCGTCAGGCTAAAATGCATGGAGTTAGTTCTTCCGGGTGTTTTTATTTAACGACATTTAAGAGGTCATTTTCAAAGCTAATCATAGGAATATTATTTTTAAATTTGTTATTCAATATTTCGAATGCAATTGCGTTCTTCATCGGGAATAATTCTATCCCGATGAAGAACGTGGGTGTGTTCGAAATATTGAATAAAAAATAATAATTACAAAACCACAATGTCGTTTTATGCTCCAAATGCAACTTTAATATATATATATATATATATATATATATATATATATATATATATATATATACCCTCTCTATATTAATATGAATTTATCCTCCCTATATTAAGAGTAAGTAAAATGTACAAATTGTTGCACAAGAGTAAATAAACAAAAACTAATATTGTTAAGATGCGTCCATTCGATCTACGCGTTTAACAATGGCTATCATAACATTAAGCGTGACAGACCGTCAGGACTGCTATTTGAAAAATAAACTTGATAAACTAAAGAAAACTACATTTTTTTTTAACTTTTAAATCTACCAAAAATATAAAGCTATTCTCACAATGAATACACTTATTTTCATAAATGTTCACCGGGTAGTTTTCGTTTTATTTAAAATATTATGATTTATTGAAAAAAAAACCTAAAATGTGACAAACCGACCGACATCAAATGCAAGAAAAAATCTAATAAATAAAAATACATTTTTTCTATTATTTGGATTATTCGAACTACTGTTCTCATCTTGGATGTTGTTCTCACAACGTTTCGGCCGATGTAACCTCCGACCGTCTTCAGGTGCGTCTTGTCGAACTCGGTTTTCTGTACGGAATTGCGAACGGACCCTTTATTTAATCCACGGGGGTAACTGGTTTTCGTTCTGTCAGTCATGATCGGGTAGAAGCCTTAATGGTTTGGTTTGGTTATTTTGCTTTACGGCATATCAACCCCTTTTTTAGGTTATTTAATGCCGAATTTGGTCATTTTGGTAAAAGTTTTTATGTATGATTTGCATCGCCAAATCGTTGTTTTCTAAATTGAATTTCGCGTCAAAATTCTTTTCCTCTGAATACGATTGTATTTCGTAAAAAGTTATTGCGTGTTCAAGTAAGCATGATTTATCCA
>OY744539.1:647500-687500 GCA_963556195.1 Sepiola atlantica | reverse complement strand
GTCTAAGAGGGAGAGACTAGTAGTTGGTTCACCGGCCCAGATGTGGCAACAATACTTCATGTGTGGACAAATGGTGGCTTTGTAGATAAAGAATACTGACATGTGAGAGAACTTTCTAACCCGGTAAAGGGAGCCCAGTTTCTTTGCAGCAGACTTGGCAGTATCTTGACTTAATCCTTTTGTTACTTCATTATTTATGACTCCATAAAGGATCTTCCAGGTATTTTCAACCAGTTTTAGTCGATGAAGCCATACTTTTGTGGTGTCATCGTTTTCTGACGTCATCCGGTGTGCAAGAGGACAAATAAATAAACACAGAATTTTAGTAGTATACTAGACCCTACGGATTTCGACAGTTCGTCTAGTAAATATATGGAAGCTTGGTCCATCAACGCCTCTGAACTTCAGACTTCATAATGCATTAATAGCTCCTGTTACTGTATATACAAGCAAAACGTGGACTAAAGAACTCATATAAAAAAAAACATTTTATTGAAGAAATATCAAAAAGACAGCCACCAAAGAAATGGGCTCACAAAATAAGGGTTGATACTGATATGCTGCTCCTGACAGCTGAAAGACTGCCCTAGGACTGTGATAAGTGGTGGAATTTTGTTTTCAATCATGTGGCGAAGCCCTCTGGAGTATGATAATAAGTCAAGTCAAGTCCATTTTATATATAACATTCCATATTGTAATATAAGCGTAGACAGTTTGAAATACACACGATAATCAACTTTTGTAGATCGAAATATCTGAATCCAAATTGAACATTTAAAATAGCAAAGAATCTACATTTTTATTTGATTTTATATTGATCTATGATCAATGAAAAGTTATTTTGCTTTTGAACGATATGAACCAGGAATCATTTATTTTTGAAAATCACTTAAGTTATAATCGTCTGTGTTTTTCATTTTTTCCTTCATTCTCTCCTTATTAGTAACCTAATTTAACAACACATCAATCGTAACTAATAACCCGACGATACACCTCATCTAAACAATATCTACTTCTGAGCTTGACGCCTCTTTAACCCAGAAATGGTAGGGTGAAATTTAACGCAGACAAATGCAAAATATCTTCGTCTTCTGTAGATAATATCTCAAAAGACAACAAAACGGTTGAAATAAAACGAATATTTGTGTTTCTTGGCTCAGTGGTTCCACGATTCTCAGCTGGCATTAGCAGAAGAATAGGTAGTTTTGTTTTACGGCATATCAACCCTTTTTGGGTTATTTAATGCCGAATCTGGTCTTGTTTTCTTCTCTTTTTTGTTTCTTTCCCCTTTTAATATCTGTTTCTATTTAACCCATAGTTGGGACCCTAACAGGTACTATCACTCCGGGTCAGGGTGGACCTGGGAGCAATGGTAATTAAGAGGAGGCTCCACATTCCCCAAAGTCCGTAAGCCGGATCTCACCATCGGATGTAGTTTAAGGTCATATCCAGGACCGGGAGTAGGGTAGGAAAAATAAAAATAAAAAAGAGGAAGGGAGAAAGGGAGAGGGGCTGTTGTTTTTGTTTTTGGTTTTGTAGAACATAATTAACAAAAAAAACAAAAAAAAACGTCAATGTAGGTGAATTTCGTCTCAGGGAGCCACAGGGCAGCCTGATCTGGTATCACCAGGGAAGAATAGGAATACAACTTTAGAATTTAGACGTTGAAAAGGAAAGATTTGGAGCAAGAACGACATACAAACGCATCTGAAGTTAAAAATTTACACTGAATCTATAGTTCCTATTGTTGTATATGCAAGTGAAACATTAACTATACTAGCAGAGCTAGTTGAAACTCAATGTCTTTGAAATTAAATGTTTCAGAACTATCATTGGCGTAACTTGGCGAGATAGACTAAGAAATATAGATATCACAAAGAGAGTTAATATTAGCAGATCCATCAGGACGTTATTCAAAAAAGAGATTAACGTAATTTCGATATGTTTCTCGGCTACCAGACTCCAACTATGTCAATAAACATATTAAGAAGATTGCATTCAAGAAATATCAAGTGGACGACCACAAAAGAGATGGGTCGACAAGATAAGGGTTGAGACTGGCTGAAAGGCTGACCCAACATAGTGATAAATGGTAGAATTTTGTTTTTAAGCATGTGGCGAAGCTCTCTGATGTATGCCCATAAGTCAAGTGAAGATTGTCCATCATAGATGTCATGCTCATTTCGGTTCGGCAGCCAGTAAACTTACGAAATTTATTTTCCATGGTATCTAGCAGAAATAGTGATTAACAAATATAAATTGTGATGCATACCGTTTTTCTCCAGCCAATAATTTGTACCTCATGTTTCCCATTTTGGGGCGTTCCGTATTCCTTTATACCTTGTAGTCTATGTTTGGAATCAGAAAGAGTACCAAATACCTAAAAGCCTATTACGAAGAGTATAAAGAGGACCTTGGTTTTATTTTCCGCAGCTTTGTAACTTTCGTTCTGCCCTATTTTGTCTCCTAATCATCACATTCCATGACTATGTTATTGCTGTTATCGTGGTCGTCAGTTGTTTTAATTGGGTGGTATTTGGAGATGTTTAATCCTCTCGTTTTATTCATCATCATCCAACTGTTAATCTATCCATTTCTTTAATTCCTATCCTCAAGTAGCCTTTAGTCTTGATAAATGGTGACAATATTTTAAAAGAACTACTTTCCTCAAAGTCATATGCACAGATGAAACAACAATGAAAGAATTCTAAAGAATTTTTGTTACAATCAACTAGACGCATAGACCCTTCTTATTTGCCGATGATATTAAATATTAAAATTCATTTATCTTTCCTAAATCTACAGGATTGTCAGAAAGTTGTGTTGCACCAATGATCAAATGATACAACAATGTAAAACGCATGTGAAATCAGTTTATTTACTTTAACTACAATAAAACAAGATAAACACAATGGAACAAGTAATAAAATAATAGAAAAGAACATATAAGAAATTCAATTTATTCATCTTCATTGGCCTTGTAACACAGTATGAAAACTGTCATTTTCGTGGCACAAAACGATACGTCACCATGGCATGTGTGATATTTTACAAATAATTTCTAACCATCCTGTACATTTTAATAGGGGTAACAAGACATTCAGACCACCCTGTACATTTTGGTAAAGTGTAAAAAGACTTTCAGACAACTCCACGTACCTTTTGGTAGAGTTAATACTTTCTTAGTAATCTGTACATTTGGTAAAGGTAACAAGGTTTTCATGCGACCCTGTACATTTTGAAAGGAGTAGAAATAAGTTATTACTATTACTACTACTACTATTATTATTATTATTATTATTATTATTATTATTATTATTATTATTATTATTATTATTATTGATATGATTAACATAATGACACATATTAAGACGAACATATGGGAGCTGAGTCGACTTTGGTAAATATATAGGAAATATACTATATACTTAACCCTGTCCCCTATAAAAAAACATAGAGTGGCACTAATATCTGTTCGTATCACGGAAAGGTGTAAGAGTATGAAAAGAATGAAAAGGTGTAGGACCAGTTAGAAGTCAAATTGAAGGGTACGAAGACTACTGGAAACTTATAGAAACTTTTTCTATTCAAATTCCGGAGAAAAACAGCGATCGTTACCAGCGAAGTATCACTGGTAACGACTGGAGTAAGAACGTAAATTCAGCTTGAATTGTGACTGAAAGAAGCGGAAAAGGTACTGGAAACCTGGGAAGATTTGCTTTTAGTCAAACTCCAAGGTAAACCATGTGTTTGTTTTACCAACGAGAGAGATCACTGGTAGAGAAATCCGGATAGGTAAGAAATAATAATCAGTTTGACTCGTGAAAATTTTCACGGACCAATTCAAGTATACATTCCAAAATTGTGTTATGTAAAATAATTCTACTCCAATCCACCCCTTCTACAGTTATTTAGGAAGTAAAACCCTCATTCTTCCGCCGTTTACAAATCGCCTCTCTTATTTCCCCAATAATTTGGAATAACCCTACGGCTATTACTTTAATACTTTAACTTTACGTGAGAATATTTCGAAATGTCCTAAATTGTTGACGTCATTAAAATGTGGACGAGTTCATTAACCTAGATACACAGTTTGGAACAATTCATTATATCAACGATAAAGAGATTTTCGTTTACTTGAAGAAGTTGGCTCTTTTTATTCTTTTGCTAATTTCAGATGAGCATCCTGGAACCACTGGGCAAGGAAACACAATACTTTCATTTATTTTCAACCGTTCTGTTGTCTATTGAGATGTTATCTGTAGAAGAGGAAAAGATTTTGCATTTGCCTTTCATCCGTTATTTCTTGCAAGAGGTGTCAAGCTCAGAAGTAAACAACTTCAACTTATCGAAGACATCGTCAACGAGCGTGGTGTCTTCAGCATAATGGATATTAGTAGAGAGCTTATTGCTTAAGTACTTGTGTTGATTGTATATGTTCCAGTTCTTTCATCACAACTTCCAAGAAAACGTTGAAGTGAACAAGAGATAAGACAAAACTCTGGCGTACAGTTTCTTCAGACCATTTTGTAATATGTCCTCACCGGAAGAATGAAGAATGTTACATTTGTCTGGGTTCACTTTCATCCCTCATTCCTCGTAAGAGGCTTCAGGCTCAGAAGTATATATTGTTTATATTAAGTATATCGTGTTGTTAGGTATGACACACGTATGTATGCAGGCGTACGGTACTAGCGTATTTATATATAGAAGCCTGGCAGTGGCATCCGATGGTGTCTGGGACTGGAAGTATTCTTTAAACATTTGAACACAAAACGAAACTATGCACTATATAAATGTATTTTAAAGAGTTAAAATTATTCCTGACATTCTAACGCTTCATTATTTTTATGGTGTATTTAATTAGGAATTCGTGAGCATCAAGCGTTTTGATTGAATAACAATCATCATCATTAGATTCCTCGTAAAATCGTACCCAAGAAAAGTTCCGCTTAATCTTGTTACAGAGCTGTATTATGAATCAAATAAAATAGAATAAAGACGTCGTATTTACTGACGTAAGCAAACACTGTATTTGCTGTTTATTGCGCCTTTTCAAAGGATACTTTTTTATCTTATTTAGTCAGACATCCTCCCAGTCACTAATTTGGTCGCTGATGACCCTACATGAATGTAAAGATACATTTACATGACATCATTGGATTCATCGTAAAGTTTTATTCTAGAAAAGTTAAATTTGATGTTGTACAACACTTTGTTTTCAATTACCTCGTTGGATATACAAAGAAAGAAGACGCAGAAACATTGCAAATTTCTATCTATATAAAGTTAGATATGTGTATTAGGGCAGGTCGATTTTCCACTTTTTTTAGAAAATCAACGCTGCTACGGTGGCGAAAGCTGGGGTTTGGTGTTGTGAGAACTGATACCAAAAATTAGATTCCTAACTTTAAAACTTAACTGAGCATTTAGTTTTAAAGATCGGGTACGAAAATGTTCAGAAATACCTAATTTCCGCAGGATTTTGCTAACAAATTGACTTCAAAATTTTACTATTTCACTAATAAATCCAGATAAAATTGATATTTTTTGTTAGATACAATGAATAGAAAATATATTCAAACCAGAATTCTAAGTATGAATCACCACTAGTAAAATATGTCATTTTTTAACTGTATTCAATAAATGAGAACTGTAGAAATTGTACATAATTACAAAAAAGGCTAATCACTTTTACATTTTTGGTCATAATTACTTTTAAAAATATATAAATAAAAGTGTATTATACAATAATACTACTGGAAACAGATTATAGGAACAAATGTTTTAAATTTGAATTGTTCATTGAACAATGTGCTAAAACCTACTGCACCATATAAAATTATGGATAAGCTTACAGTGTAGTCCTCAGGCCATAACTTCTAAATAAAAAAATAAAACAATGCTTACCTTATATAAAAACGCATCAGAATGAAATTCTCTACAAACCTGCATAGTTTAAGCATGTGAAAACCGAATTTAATTTCATACATTTTTGTCTTTCACCTGAAGTGTAAATAATTTTGAAAATACTACCATATTGGATTGAGACTGTCACGAAATGTCGCGCCATGTTCTTCTTTTAACTGCTGACTCTTTTCTAGCTACGATAAATAATAATTAGTTTTGATACCGTTAATTTTGCTTTTTAAAGTATGCGATTCGATATATTTATTTAAATTTGTTTTGCATTGAAGTTATTTTTGTTTTAGCTTATGTAATTTTTGTTGTGAGGACAATACTGTAAGTTTACCAAATTATGTTATAATAGAACTAAATTGTTCCCTGTAGTTTCCCTTCGAAGTAAATGAAGGTCTTATTTGGTGACACAATGTTTTGGTTATAATGTGCTTGTGCCTTGCTTCTTGCCGCTGGTCACCACTTAAATCATTCATTACCTCTGCAGTAAGATATAAATTATACAGAGGACCACTAATACTATGAAATGCTACCTAGGGCAAATCCTGGTAATTAGTTCCACAAAGTTTCCCTAAAGGACCAGTGAAAGTGGTAGGGCTTCTTGTAGTTCCATCAATTAATTTAAAGATGGCTCTAAATGGCAGTTCATTTTGATGAAGTGAACAGCCAATGGTATGTAACTTTCTTTTAAGTTTTTTCTCCAAAGCTGTAACCATTCCGGTTTCACAACCAGTGTTTGTACTGGTATTGTCCACCAGAATTGCCTTAATAGTATTTACACTGTTGTACTCTTCTAGAACAGCAGCAACATCCTCCGCTAGAAGAACACCAGTTGCACCAATGTTGGGTATCACTTTATGGGTGAGATATTTACTTGCAGTTCCAATCTCTCTGGAAAATGTTAAGTGGCGCTCTGGTCCCTTGCGTTTCTTAATCATTTTTTCACCATTTTCCCCTGTAAATTCCTTGTAATACAAAGTGTCCTTATCAACTCTGCAATCAACTCCAATGCAAATAAGATGTTCATATTCCTGGACATGTTTTTGATGGCTGGTTACTTTCACTCTTGCCTTTTCTCTATCTATTTTTGATTTATCTATAATAATGTCTTTTAAATCAATGGTTGGATGAAGAAGGCCCATGTGTTGTAAGTCTAATAGAAAGGCATTAACAAGGCAAGCCCTAAGGTTAGAAGATATATCACCTCTAATCAGTTCCATAGAATATCCTGGGACTTTTAAAAGACTGTAAGGTCCCTTGGACTGTCTCCCTGACTCAAAACTGTCATCGGTTGTTTCTTCACTGGAAGATGTCTGTGAAAAGATTTCTGATGTAGAGGAAGCAACATGTGAAGAATCTTGTTGCTGTCTTTCAATTTTCCTGTCTAATCTATCTGCTTCAGCTGAATCTTTTTTGTATTTTTTGACAGCATTTTTGTCAATAGGTCACAGTTGGAAACTGCCTTTTGGTCCTGTTTTCTCTCTCTGATCTTTTAAATATTCTCTCTCTTCAATGGGAACCTGAAATGTCAAAATGTTTATGTGTTTAATAACATATCTAGCATACATGACAAATATTAAGGAAAATATCACAATATTATTTACTAGAAAAAGAAAGATTATCAGAAGTTAATTCATATTTTCCAATTAATTTCAATATTGAAAATTTGGACATGAATTAGTTCAATTTAAAAAATTCAAACAACCATAGAATTAATATTACCTTCTTGTTAGGAGGACAAGTGCAGACGATATGCCTTGTTTGGCAATTTTCTATATTGCACTTTACAGCAAAGTCATCACATCTTAAGACAGGCAGTTTGCAGCAACATGAAGAAATATCAAATAATGTATCCAGCTGTTCCTTAATTATTTTCACTTTGGGTGCAGTAAGAGTTTTCCTGTTAATCAGTTTGGCCCTCTTGAAGCAAAATACATTCACCCTCTGCCCTATATAATATTCCCTTAACAAAGGCAATTGTGGGTTCACTACTTGCCAAATATTGATTATTTCCTTTGCGATCAATTTGGAAATATCATTATTTGAAAAGTGGGGATAGGTATTTTCAAGGAAATAACTAAACTGGATAACTTGTCGTAAAGTTAGTGGTTCCGTTTTATCCAACGGACAACTCTTACTGCGAGTTAAAACAGAACGTCCTTTTACAGACATTTTTATCTGAAAAAAAAGAAAATAAATGAATTAGTCTAAAACAGTTTGATTTATATCTTCTAGTTTCATATTTTAAAAAATGGCTGACAATTATGGTAAGGAGTTTTGGTTAGCTTTAGTGATAGTCTGTTGGAGTTCGGGTTAGGCTGCATCTAAAAGTGTGGCTTAAAATGACAGGACTATTTAAACAGACTCAATACTGTTTGAGTTATGATAAAATCCTTATTTTTTTACCCAATAATTTAGATTTTAGAGTGGGGGATCACTTGCCCAAATACATTTAATGTAAAATGATCACACAATTCATGACAACTACACTAAAAATAAAAATACTCTAAAATCTAAAATATTGCGTTAAAAAAAAAACGGATTACTCTAGCGACATAATCGGTAATTTTACACAGAAAAAAAATGGTCCGTAAAATAGAAAAATAAATGATGGGTAATAACTTTAAATGCACCAAAAATTAGTTTTTTCTAATACAAAACTGAAACATTATGGTATTTTAATACAAACTTCATTGATAAAAGTTAATTTGAAACACGAAAAAAAAAATAGAACGAAAATAAATTACTTACCTAAAACGGAAATCTTTCTTCGACGGAGAAAAACAAACGCGTTTGAAACGCCAGATACACTTAAAATATAAAATTATGTAGATTAAACAAGCTTTTTTTCTTTCTATGTCAAATAATTAAGTTTCTTACATAAAAATACAAAATTACTAATTATTTTTAAAATTAAAATCCAACAGTGGTCAATATTTCATACATTCGATATACAATAACAAAGCATGCCTTTAAAACGGTGTAAATTTAAATAATACCCCCAAAAGAAAGTTCCAGCGTCACTATTAATAAAAACATTATATTTATTTTATTTCATCATTAAAATGGAGTCATTTTTCGGTTTAATGGTGTTTTATTGATAATTAAAATTAGTCTAATTTGTTTTCTACTGAAAAATCACAAATCCTGAATTCCACGAGAGACAAAAAATGAAGCAATCTATTATCGGTCACTTACGTAAATAGTAAAATACTGTGTTTACTAAACACTGTATATTTAATCTCAATTTTGCCTTTACAAGTGAATATTTTTCATTATTTATGATCCTTATTTATTTTAATTTGATTTATTGAGAATAATGTAAATAATTTAGTTGACAAAATCTTTATTAAATGATATTTACACATGTTTATTTCTCCAACGGCATGGACTGTTTTTACGGCGGGAAATATTTCACTGATCACCGAAAACACACGCGAAAACGCTAATTTCCAACCTTTAAAGTCGTTTCCTCAATTAACGGTAACGATTTGGGAAAAAATATTTTGTATCGTTATTTACCATGCCAAACCCCAACTATCATTGGCATCGCATCATCACGATTCCGAAATCGACCTGCCCTAATGTGTATATGTTTATATGTTTGTGTGTACAGGATTGACTCCCAAACTAATTAACCGATCATTATGAATTTGGAAAAACAGCCGTTATATGCAAAGGTGTGTAGCGTGGGCTACATTTAGTTTAATTTAGTTCTATGCAAAAGGGTCAAAAAGGGGGGGGGGTAAAATCAATTAATAAATATTCACAAATGTCAGTTTATTTTGAGTATTTTAAATGGTTTCCAGAGGGGGGAATAATATGGGTACAGCTTCCAATTTGAAAATGAACATTTTTCATATTTCCATTGAATTTGATTCATAGTCATTAGACATCAATAAAGAAAAGTTCTCTGAATTTCAATTTCTCCTTAAAACCCCTTAAATTTTAGATATTTTCGAGAATAAAAATCATGCAATTGATTTTGATCAAAATTGGAATAAGCGTTAATAGTATTATATATTGATTAAAATCTTTGTGCGGGGACATAAAAGTTGTGCAAAACTGTTTTGTTTGTGGAATTAATTTTACCCCTCTTGAAACGTGTATTCTTCTACTATCGTATAAAACTTATAGGCTCCAAAATGATTGATTATAATTGGACCAAATTTGTCATAAAGAGCCATTGTCATACTGAAACAATCAAATTATGAATACAAATTATGATGTTTAAATAAAGCTTCAATAAACATCCACCGGAGATAGATTATAATTTGATTATTATTTGATCATAGTGTTTTATTAATGTATTTCATTAATAACATAGGATAGCTAAATATTTCGCTATATTTTCTTCTAGTCATTTTAATTGAATGCCTTCACATCAAGGCTCGACTTTGTGTCGCATCCGGCTCCTATGAGGAGTTTGGTAGAGAGAGACATGCAAGTAAGAGGGGGTACAGACCTTAAAGTATTGTGACAGAAAGAGGATACAATAACCTCTCCCGATTGGAAGCTCGTCCTCACCAGATGATATGGCCATTCACTATTGTGAAAGGAAAAATATACAACAAATGAATAACTATTTCCTTCTGGTGTAGAAAAGTTTGAAGCTTATCGCTAACACAGTGTATAGACATTAACCTATTATGATAACATGACACAACAAATGAATAACTATTATACTCAGAGAAAGCAACATATGAAGTTATCGCGACCACAGGATACAGACCTTAAATTATCGTAAACGAACGAGTTTACAACAAATAACTAACTCTATTTCTCTTAGAGGGTGCAGCGTATCAAGCTTATCGCGACCACAAGATACAGACATTGAAGTATTATAAAAGTAAGAGGATATAAAAAATGACTGACTCTGTTACATAACGATGGCCGTGTTTGAATTAAAATGTTTGAGTGACACTTGTAAAGGTAAGAGGTGACCCCCAGACCGAAATCGACAAATCCCGTGACTTCCGGACGAAGGTTTTCTATCTCTTTGTCTGACGATAGTTCAAGCAGGAAAGACGTGTTAATGGCGCTGTCCCCAATGAGGGGCAGTTCGCATAGTGTATATGAGTGTAGCGACACGAGTAATCCGTCTCTCTATAGGTCTGTCTGTCTGTCTGGCTGGCTGGCTGTCTGTCTCTCTCTCTCTCTCTCTCTCTCTCTCTCTCTCTCTCTCTCTCTCTCACACACACACACACGTACGAAAAAACCGCCCCTCTGACGTTTTCTGTGACTGTTTGCCTCTTTGTAATAAACCTTTTCATAAACATCGGCGTCCAAGTACGTACAGATTAGCAAGAACACAAGTTCCACAACGACACGGGTGTATAATGGTTTATATAAGCATTGGTAAGTGAAAATGTAACAACGCTATTCCCCTCGGATAGTGCAGAGATTGATGCTTATCTGAACCACAGGTTACAGACCTTAACGTATTGTGAAAGGACGAAGATACAACTGATGACTAACTCTATTCCCCTAGGATGGCGCAGAGATTGATGCTTATTTGAACCACAGGATACAGACCTAAACGTATTGTTAAAGGACAGAGATACAACTAATGACTAACTCTATTCCCCTCGGGTACCGCAGAGAGTGATGCTTATATAGACTACAGGATACAGACCTTAACGTATTGTGAAAGGACGAAGATACAACTAATGTCTAACTCTATTCCCCTCGGATGGCGCAGAGATTGATTCTTATCTGAACCACAGGATACAGACCTTAACGTATTGTGAAAGGACGAAGATACAACTAATGACTAACTCTATTCCCCTCGGATGGCGCAGAGATTGATGCTTATCTAAACCACACGGTTACAGACCTTAACGTATTGTGGAGGACGAAGATACAACTAATGACTAACTCTATTCCCCTCGGATTGAGCAGCGTTTGAAGCTAATCGCAAACACAGGATACATAATTGTATATATTGTGAAATGTAGACAATACAAAAAACAACTAACTCTATTCCCATCAGAGGTGATAATAGCCAAGTTGGTTTAGAAAAGAAATGAGGAAGTGAAAGAGTAATCGACCTCTCATTTCACTAGATTTAATGGCCGAGTGCCTTATGTAATTTCTTTATCAAGCTGAGGCCATGGAGATAATGTACGTCTATAGGCCTTGAAAACACGAATGCGTTTGAAACATAATCCACTTGGGTCTTTCCGCGTTTCGACCGACCTTGTGCAATCGAATTGAGTTGAAAGTAATGACAGGGGGAAAAAAAGGAAAAAACAGGTCGATTCCCCTATTATCAATATTTGTTCATTTTTTAGGGGCCAGCCGGGGCTTTATGCTATTTGTGCAATATTTCCCTCGCTCGTCATAATAGCTCAATAGTTTGTTTCTTTTTAGTCCGGTATTATTTTTGAAATGTCTCTTTATTTGTTCGTCTCCTAATTTATTTTCGACTGACGCAGAGTTTTAGTGCGTTTCGTCATTTTTTGTTTTTGTTTTGTTTCGTCATTTTTTGTTTTGTTTTGTTTTGCTTTTTGTTTTTGTTTTGTTTCGTCATATCTTATTTTGTTTTTGTTTTGTTTTTTGTTTTGTGTTTTGTTTTTTTGTTGCTAATTTGGAAGGGTGTTTTAAATATTTTTTCATGCGAAAATGCCACCTGTTTGCAATGGAAGAAAAATGTGATACTTTTCCCCCCTATCTTTCTCTCTATATATACTCCATCTTTCTCTCTCTCTCTCTCTCTCTCTCTCTATATATATATATATATATATATATATATATATATATATATATATATATATATATATCTTTCTCTTTCTTTTTCTCTCTCTCTCTCCCCCTCCCATTGTTTCATCTTCTTTCAAGCTTTCCTTTATTTATATGCCCTTTTTGTGTAGCATCATTCATTGAAACAAAGGCGGGAATAAATATGCATAATTGATGATATCACTTTTCGTGGCCGCCAATTGTTTTAGGTCGCTGCACTTAGAAACAAAGTCGTGGGTTCGACCTTCGGCAGAGCTGTATTTAGTTTTTCTCTTAATTTGTCCAAAATCTGAAGTCATTTCTTTCCAATTACTTATTAAGCGATATATTTTATATATTCTATGTAGTTTGCGGGGATTAGAAGTACGACCGACGCCAAACACCAGATAGGTGATCATTTGGAAATACCAGGCGTTGTATGTGAGAAGATTGTTGAAACCATCCCTGTAAAAAATACAGTCGTGAAGAAACCTTTAGCAAGTACTTCAGCATAACCTGCTAATACACACATGTGGTGACACAATTGATAAACCGCCCCGAGCGAAAGTTATGTTCTCAATCATGTGGCGAAGCTATCTGGAGAGAGTATGCTATGGCATTGTATCGTTTATGTATATATATATATATATATATATATATATATATGAATAAATAGCAAAAGTTGGGCTCAATTCTCACACGAACGGTGAAGTCAAAACGGCTGATTTCAAGTTCATTCAACGTTACACTAAGGACACACCATCTTTTTCATATACTGCTTATGTCTATGCGATATCAGTCGCAAGATTAACTAATTTGCATATCAGTCTTGAAAAAAGACATTTAATTAATTACTATTTGTTATTGTTTTTTTTAATTCAATGATTGTTTTGATTGTAATATAACAAATATTTCTGTTTAAGCACATCGTTTTATTTCGTGGACAAAAGTTTAGTATTTGGGTTCAATTGTTCCTTTCCTTCCTCTTACTTTCGGGTGACTGACGTAATTTTAAACAAGTTGCGATTTATTTCTAAGTTTAGAAGAAATCGCCCTCACACCATCGCTGAGGAAAATTGATTTTTTTCCTTCGTTTCAAATGGATCAATTGAAAGGGTTACTTAGGAACGTAGTTAAAGGAGAGATAAATGAAAAACTACGATGAAGATATAGTCGGTGGATAGGAGCATATACAGGGTCGATGTAGTGGATACAAGGGAGATAAAATAAAAAGCATGAAAGGAATGGAAGGAATGGAAGAGTGTAGGCGAGGGTTGGCAAATAGAAAAGAAGAAAATGAAATGAAAAAGGAATTATAGTGTAGAGTAGGAATAATGGTATTTAAGTTACGGCGGTTAAGGGTCGGTGGAGTGTAGGGAGAATAATGTTAGTTTTCAAAATACAATAAGTGCTATGGGTTAATATAGCTATTAGGAGTGTTATGTTTTTTGGGATGGTTATTTGTAAGGTTGGAGGAGTTAAGAAATAAAGATAAACAAATTAACAAATTTTAGAGTTTAAAAATTAGTCTAATGCTAGAAAAGGGGTTGTTGATTGGGAGGAGGGGTGTCAGAGGGGGTAATGAAATTAATGTATTTAAATTTTCGTTTGTGCCTGCAACTTGAGATGAGCTCATTTTTAGAGTTAATAATGTTTAAGCTTTTAGGTGCTGTGGCTATCATACATGTTTCTAGTGTACATAGTTGGCAGAAAATGGATCCTGTAGTGTAAGAATTAGATATGTTTAATATAGTCCAACGTAGGGAGTAGGGTATGTTATTAATGTTAAAGTTTTTTATTAGATTGGATAGAGAGGTGCTAGTGTTATTGTTATTATTGTGTTGGAAAGAGTAGATATGGTTTGCGATTCGGGTTTTAATGGGGAAGGCGCTTGCCCCAATATAAGTGTGTATTTTGTATGGGGTTGTTGTAGTATTAGTGTTATTTATAGTATCGGGGATGTTCTGGGTTTGTATGCTCAAGTTCTGGGCCAAATTTAAGTCGGGATTGTTAGTTGGAGAACATAAGATATTTTGAGGGGTGAGGTCAGAACTATTATTAGTTAGTGGGGGTTGTTGGTTAGTGTGAGAGGTATTTAGGGTTTCGTTTGCTACAAGGAGTTGTAGAAGGGGAGGGCTGTATGGTGAGTGGGGAATTTGTGTGTTGGAATTGGTTTGCACCATGGTGTTATGGGGGAATTGTTTGACAGTACAGACATAGATGACGTTACTTTGTATGCAATTACCATTTAATGGGCATTCTCTAGATTTCTGGCAGTTACAGTTATTAGTGGGGTGTATAGTAGGTGCTGGTTGTTGGGCAGATTTAATTTTTTTGTTATTAGATGTGATGATGGTTTGTGCTATATTGGGTATTGTGGAGTAAAAGATTTTAATAGAATGTTTATTTAAAATAGTGCTGTACTTATGCGGGTGTTTGAATGAGTTATCTAAAATTTTGAAGAATTTCTTAGCTATATTTGTTTTCACATTGCAGTTATAAGGTGGGTTAAACCAGATATTATTTTTTCTTCTAATTTTTTTTATTTTTACTGCTTTCTTGAGAGTTAGCTGGGTTGTCAATATTGAAAGTTCTAGTGGGTCTATTTATATATGTCTTGGTTTTTTTTGGGTAGTGTGGTGTTAGCTCGCTGTTTATCCTGTGTTGCCATTTTGTGTGTGATTACATTTGAAGGTTTGTTCTTCTGGATAGAGGGATTATTTTCATATTTAATTTCATCAGTGTTTCCCGAATTAAGAAGTGCGTTATTATAGAAGTTGGAATTTTGTTCGAAGATGGATCTGTTGGCAGATAATTTTGAGATTCTATTGGAAACTGACGGGACTATAGAATTAATGATGGATTTTGGGTGGTTAGATAGCTTATGTACGTAGAATAGGGTTAGATTTGGTTTGTGGAAGGGGCTAAAAGATTCGGAGTCTAGTGTTAGGTCAAGGAAGTTAGATATTCTTTTCTCGGGTTCTATAGTTATAGTTAATCTGAAGTTTTTAAAAAAAATTGTGTAGGTTTTTACTGTTGTTGTTGTATTGTCTAGATCTCTCCCTAGAAACAAAGAGTGCATAGTCCCTGTATAGCCCACCATTTAAATGTCCGAAGTTGAACTTCAATTCTTTCAATAAAAATAAACCTACAAGGTCAGTAACCTGAACAGAGTATAAAGCCCCCATAGTTATATCGAAATTATTGGGGGTATCCTTCCTGGTCCAGAGTTTGTTATCAAATTCTAATAGGGATCTTCTGGCCAAGATTATAAGTTTGATCTCTAAGTCTGTGATATCCGAGTTATTCTTAGCGAATATTAGGGCTTTGTTTAGTAGGATAGGGGAAATGGACTGATAATAATTGTCAATGTCGAAGGTGATAAAATTCAAGTTAGAGTTAGATTTACCCCTGAGGTTAAGATACCAATTGGTGACTTCGCCTGAGGATTGCCATAGGGTGTATGAAGTTTTTTCTTTTAAGTTAGAAATGATTCTATCTAAGATTTTTTTGCTTATAATGCCTAGGTCAGATTTGGATAGGCAGATTAGTCTAATGGATGGGTTTTCGTGAAAATTTCTTTTGTGGTCTTTTAAGGTGCATCTGGGTGTAGCAGGGGTAAAGATTTCAGTGAAATTAAGGATATTTAAAGAAGTTAGTAGGGATTTAGCCTCATATTTTATGCTATTCAAGATGTTGCTAGAAGTAGTTTTATAGGATTTGTTCAGTTCTTTATAGATTAAACTTTTGTAGTCAGCATATTTCAATTTGTAAAAGTTTTTCGTTTTATCAGCAGGAACAATGATGTCAGGGTGTTTCTTGATCTTGCTAGTGAATTTATTAATTTTTTTGATAAAGGGGTTGGAGTTTTTAGTGCATTTTTGAATTTGATACGTCTAATGAGGTTGAATAAATCATTTTCGAAATTGTTTAGATGTTCATTTTTTGGGGGAAACTATGTTGTTAGTAAACTATGAAAATATATTAATGGCAATTAAGCTACACAGAGGCTCCCGCGTTTCATCCCCGGGGGAAATCTTCAGACTAGCTCTACTTACGTATCGAGTACTATGAAGTAAATACTGAAAATAAAAAATTATAGCTCCTTATAAAGTTCCATGTGGATACATGAAATACTAATATATATATATATATATATATATATATATATATATATATATATATATATATATATATATATATATATATATATACCCATTTTTACTCGTATCCGTGCTTGTCAACTTATCGTGTACAACACATATTGTCTTTCGACATCAAATAAAACAAATAAATTCTATATGCGGTAAAACAAAGACATCAAACAAACACAAACTTAATACATATTGTTTTACTTACGTCTGTAAATCATCACGAGCACACGTGTAGATGTAATATTTTATTATTCTCAGATTTGATATAAATTACAGAAACAGAAGAACGCCATAAAACAACGTATTTTCTCTTTCCTCGTGGCCGGTGATATCACATTTCATCTCCACGATTTGTCGCTCCGTTTTTTGGCGAATGTCACTCGATCTTATCGAGTCCACCACAAACGTTGCGCCCGAGGATTTATTCAGTCTTTTAAGATGATCATCCGCCATCCTTTCAAGCTTGATTGATACCAGTTGCCATGCGGACCAACCAGGCGTGTAGACGCGCTCATATACTCATATAACAATAACAGGCATTTTTAAGATTAGTCAATGCACCGTTTGGCTATTACAATTCTGTTTTAAACTTAAGCATGCCACACCAAAGAAAATGCTAATTCAAACTTATAGATCAAAGAAAATTGCACAATCAAAAGCATATCTCTTTTAATATAAAGTTAGGTATGTCTATATGTTTATATATTTGCATGTAGAGGATTCACTCCTAAACTAATTAACCGATCATTATGAATTTGGGAACACAACTACTAGGCGCAAGGCATCATAATTTGGGCTATACATGGTTTAATTTTATTTCATGAAAAGGGAATTAAAGGGGAATGGAAGCCTATCGTTAAAATTTAGATACCTTCGATTTTTGTGACATTTTAACAATACGCATTAAACGTCAATTAATAAATATTTCCCAAATCTCATTTTCTTTGGAATATTTTAAAGTGTTTTAGGGGGGGGGGCATAATATAGGCACAGACACAAACTCCCATTCGAAAATTCAAATATTTCAAATTTGCATTAAATTTGATCAATAGTCATGAGACACCAACTAAGCAAGATTTGCGTACAGTGTATTCCAGTGTGCACGGGAACAAGCAAGCCATCAATGTCCACAGAGTTTTAGTGGTATACCAAGCCTTCCCCCCCCCCCCAGGGGTTTAGGCAGTTCGTCTCGCAGACCACATAAATGATTTCCACTTCCCCTTTCTCTCTGGTCTGATGAATAACGTCATCATTTTGTGACGTCATCTACTATGCACGATTATCCCTCACTTCTCTGTTGTAATGGATGACGTCACTTTTAGTGACGTTATCAATTGTGCACGTTTATCCTCACCTCTGTTTTAACTAATGACATTACAAATCGATGACATCATACACTAGGGACAAACAAGATAACAAACAAACAAGATGACATGATCCGCAGAGTTTTCGTAGTATACAGATATGTTTTCACCTACTGCGCGTGTACAAATCCTTTATACACTCGTGTTGTTGTCGTCGTTGTGAGCTCAGGTGCTTTTGTTTGCTGATAAACTCAACCGGACTCTGGTTATTTATATAAAAGTTTCATTTAAAACAGAGAAGAACAGTCACAGAGACAGGTTATTTTCGTGTGCGAGATAGATAGATAGATAGATAGATAGATAGATAGATAGATAGATAGATAGATAGATAGATACATACATACATACATACATACATACATACATGGTGATTTCCTATATGACAGAAGAGTGTCGTTTCTTTGTTCTAAACTGTTGTCGATACGATTATTGGCTTTCGCTGCATGACTTCGTAGATGACTTTAAAGATCAGCATCTAGCCCAGATTCTAAATTCTAAATTAATTGTTTTGTTTTTTGCTTTGTTTTTTTTTTCTTCTTCTTTCCGCCAAGTTTTTCAAGGTGTTCACACGTAATCGCTTAAAAAAGTAAAATCTCATTTTTTCGAGGTGAGAGGGGGGGGGGCTCAACGGAGGATGTTAATCGTTAAATTTACCTTCGTCTTAATGTTATATTCAGGGAATTACATTTTTCTCGGCATTTCAACGTGACTCCGAACGTTTCATTATTGAATAAATTTTTAAAATTGATTTTTTTTTTTAAATATTTACGTTTTTGGGGAGAAAAAAATTCTGACTATTATCTTTTAATTTGCATTTTTCAGCAATAGTTTACAAAACGAGAAAAATATATGCGCATCTTCTTTTATAGAGATTTTACTTCATCTAATGGAGAATTTGGAAAAATCATGAACATTCCTCGGTTACTTTTGTAGGAAGTGCAGATAAAAAGAAACGAGCCGCTGTGTAGCGTATCAATGAGCAATACATAAAAATACATATCTTTTTGCAAAAGCTTTGTCGAATCGATTTTTCATAGAATTTTATGTCATTTTGGTTCCCAGTTTTATATGACACTTTTATATCGTAAGGTAGCAAAAGCGAAAGTTAGCCGGTGACAGATACTTTTTTTTATTTACGGTATTGACATTTTTTTACGGTTTGATGGCGTTCGAGTTTCAGAATTATTTGAAATTTTGGAGAAAAAAACAGTTACACTTTTTAAAACGATAATTACAATAATGGAGTATTTTATAGATTGCTAGCAGGAAACCGGCGTCGCTCGGGATTAAATGGGAAGCGCTATGTCCTTTTAAACTATTCTCATAACACAACGTTACTTTCTTTTTTATCTCGTTTCGCCTCCTAATATAATCGGAAGAAACTGAAATTTTCGAAAACTCTCTAAACTAGTCTTTTGTTGCATATGGTATAAATTTCAGTAAAATCGGATACACGTATTTGAGGTTTTAATAGGGGTTGCCCCCATAGTTCCGTTAGAGATTCGGCACATTGCAGAGCATGTGAAGATTCGGAATAATTTCTGTTGTCTTCTCCGGATAATTTTATACATATATGAACATATGTCTGTGTGTGTTCATTGCACAGGCCGTGATCGTACGCTCGTTGTGCCGGTCTAAAATCGTTGCTCGATTCCGACACTGGTCGCAGTGTCAACCGTATCGTCTCGGTCAATGCTGCAACAAAAGAATTCTCCCTCCAAATAAAACCACGACTCTAGTTTAAAACAAGTAACAAAGGTTTATTTTTTGGAGGTTACAATGGTACTTGTTTTCCTCTACTGAACAAGAGACTTGCAAATGAGAAATCTCAGCCCGACCAAATCAAAACACAAGTCCACCTGCACGCAATCCATTAGCTAAAAGCCCAAGGACCCATCCCTCTCTAAGACACACACGAACCTCAACTGATTGTCAGACACTTAAAAAAAACAACTGACTGTCAGGTCATAGAAAATCAAACTGACGCTGATATGTCTATAGGACCGATTCCATCTACCTATCTGCTGCAATATATAAATATAGACATTAATGAGACCACGCCAGAAAGACATGGCCATCCTTATCTATGAACATAAAAAAAACACTGCTCAGGGCTTCAGTATCATGGCAGCAATTAAATTTGGCTGACTCTGAGTGCGTCATGACCATAGCAGGGAACCTTGGATCTGTAGAAACGTAATTTTTCTGGGGCTTCATCTCTCAGCATGAACTCTAAAGAGATACTAAATTTTTAAAGTGGGCAAATCGAATTCTGGGTGGCCACCATAAATCAGAGATATTTGCCACTTTTTGTGTGGCCTCTTTTCTCTCAGTTAAATATTTCTCACTCGTGTATTAATCGCATGAAAACATGTAACCCACAAAACATGCCGCCTACTTCATGTTTACACATATGAATAAATTTTCATTAAAATAGGACATATTTGTAGTTTTTAGTAAGGTTCTGCTCTCATGCATCCCTTAGGGAGACTTAGAGATTTGGGAGCACTTCCATTGTCTTTTCCGGGGGATTTTATAGATATGATTTAAATGTAATCAAAATGGGATATATTTTAAGTCTTTAAAAGAGGTTATAAACCCATAACCCCCTTAAAGGTGACTTAGAGATTCTGTTTGTTTGTTTTTACTTTTACTGACCTCAGACAACGCATGTTGCTACTGAGATGTACTGTTATTATGGGTCAAATTTACAGGGCTATTTTAAGTGGAGAGGTGTGTAGCAAGATATTTCTTCACATTATATTTAAATTTCTGCGTGTTGGTACAGTTGGGGAAACAGGGAGCATGGAGGGGAATCCAAAAGCAGGCAGTTCGGGGAAAAGAGCTATCAGAGTAGAACATTTTCGAGATATGGGCACCTCTAAAGTGACTGTTAGGACTTTGCTGCTTGACGGGGCCCCTTGTCTTCCCTGGAAATTTTCAAGTATAAATACAATTTTAGTTTTTCTGTAGATTCTATAACATTTCTTTCTATAGTGAACACACATGGAGAGTTTGAATTACCTACTGGAGAGTTTGAATCACCTACTAGACACCATCCTCGAGTGTCTTCGGTCTCTTTGTACAATGGTTTGGAAGGACAACCTCACATGAGGATACTTACGCCTACAAGTAAAACCTGACCAAATATTCAAAATAACATAGTATTTGAAGGCCAAATAAGATCCTCTTTACACGGCTATATACTTGCTCATACGAGGAAACTTCATGAATTTAAATATTAATTTCAACAAATACGGTTTATTCTTTTTTTTTCTGATTTACTATCACAATATTATGGTGGATTAAAGACATTAAATGTGAAGTACTTATTATGTTGAATTAAAGACATTACATGTGAAGTACTTATTATGTTGAATTAAAGACATTACATGTGAAGTACTTATTATGTTGAATTAAAGACATTACATGTGAAGTACTTATTATGTTGAATTAAAGACATTACATGTGAAGTACTTATTATGTTGAATTAAAGACATTACATGTGAAGTACTTATGTTGAATTAAAGACATTACATGTGAAGTACTTATTATGTTGAATTAAAGACATTACATGTGAAGTACTTATTATGTTGAATTAAAGACATTACATGTGAAGTACTTATTATGTTGAATTAAAGACATTACATGTGAAGTACTTATTATGTTGAATTAAAGACATTACATGTGAAGTACTTATCACTGTAACGTTTTGGGGAACAATTTACTCTGGTCTTATAATCTCTAACTACATTATTTTCACTAGCAAAAAATTATCCTTGTCGGTCGCATTTTTTGCGAGGCTGCCGCGTCTCTTCCCCGTCTTTCCGGGCCATGCTAATCTTTTAGAGCAGGTTACTAAAAAGATTTTACCACTAACCTAAGTCATCAAACCACATATAATCGCTTTAAAAGGTAGAACCAACCCAGCCAGACCGAAAAACAATGCATCGAATGTATCTTCACATCACAAAAGAAAATTGGTTAATGTCCTAAAAAGTTAGAATGGCCCGGAAATGGTGGATCATTTGATGTTAAAATTGTATGCAAAACTGATCACCCAATTTGCATTTGCGTAAATGTTCATTTGAGTCACGACTACTGGCGCCTCTGGCGTTTCTGGCGTTTCTGACGCCTCCGGCTGGTATAAAAAGTGCTACCGCCCACCGACTGAAAAATATAGAATCTCATTTGGGGGAGGGGTCGTTTACATAAGGTGCATGGCTCCAATAATACTTAACAATTATTGGAATTCCTGGCTTCAGACTGGGATCAAAGTATCAGACCTGTCCTTGGTCACAATAGGAGAAATCCTTCTCGGCTGGGGTAATATTTATAGGTTAATTCTTATCCTAGTCACGTAAATTATTCAGAGTGAAATGCTTGAGTTTTACTTTTTTAAGCTGAAATATTATGATATTGACTCATTATTCGTTAGCCTCTTTCGGAATATTTATAAAGATGACGACTATATTTTTCTGATCAACTTTTCATTTCGGGGTTTCACGTATACGATGAAGTTTGCTATAACTGTCTTTGTCATGTTTTTGCATTTGTTTTTATTAAACATGCTTTAAGTTACAAAATAAGTTGTTTTGAAATAATGCCGAAACTCATAATAAGCTCTATATAATTTACGTGACTAAAATAGGAATTAACCATTTTTGTTTTTTGCTCCCAATTCAGTGTGCCCTTTTTGGTAGAGCTGGATTTCAAAAGAAGAGAAATCCTTCTCGACTGGGGCAATATTTATAGGTTAATTCTTATCTCAGTCACGTAAATTATTCAGAGTGAAATGCTTGATGTTTACTTTTTTAAGTAAGCTAGCCTCTTTCTGAATATTTATAAAGATGGCAACTATATTTTTATGATCGAAACAAATTTAACTTATTTCTATGTTAACCGTGTGAAGTAAATAACAACAAAATTATAAAAACATTTAAAAACATTTTTTTTAATTAAAAACAATAAGATTATCGTATCGTAGAAGTGAACGCCGAAGTTAAAACCGTTACAAAAAATCATACAAATGAAACGCCAAAATTAAAACATTTTTATCGCTTGTAAGTGTAAGAAAATAACGACATTTTATTTATTTATTAGTTAAAAAAAAAAAATATTTCTTTGATTAAATTTAATGAAATGGATTTTATTTTGTTAATTTTGCATTAAAATAGCGAAGCGTGGACACAAACTTATGAATTAGCCGGATCGAAGGAAGAGTGATGTTTACATTTGTAACGGTCACGTGACCCCGTGAAATTTAATGAAAGAAATATTTATTTGTTTAACGTGGAAATATATTTTAATGAAATATTTTTATCTGCTTACAAAAACAAACTAATTTGTGACAATGACGTTATTTCCGGAAGAATACATAAGAAAACTACATTCCTTTATTCGTAAAGATCTAAGCGATCGTTTTTTTTTAATAAAATGTCTTTAATTAATTGTATTAATAAGTTTTCTTAATATGGAGGAAAATATTCTAAATACATATGTAAATTTGAGAACACGAGTTATAAGTGTATATTTGTGAATATTAATTTATTAAAAGTTTAAAAGCAATTAATTATGTAAATTGGCAAAAACGCATTGTGTTTGGGCGAGTTTTTGTAGCAGTATATATAGAAGCTGGCAGAGTAAGTTATAGTACTCTGACGGAGTTTCGGCTTCAGACAGATACATAAACTTGATTATTAATAGATTACGACACATATAGCCAGGGGAGGGGGTAGATAAGATCGTGGGGTTCTCTCAGTCGGGATAAGTAAACTGAGAGCTTTCGATCCCTGTCGGCTCTTTTTTTCTGAACGCATACACAGACATAGACACATATTTATATATAGATACATATACAGACAAACATATGGCCCTACCCATGTAGATACACCCACACATATGTATACATATACATATGCAGACACATATCTACAGATTTATATACACACATCCATATAGACACATATATCCATATATAAACACACCAATAAAAAGCTTTTATGTACGCACATCAAGACTCACCTAAATGTAGCTCTATATACATATGCTCCCATACATACATATACACACATACACATACATATATATATATACATACATATATATATATATGCATATATACACCTAAAAATCAGATTTATAGTTTAATTAATCTTTAACATTTAATAATATTTATAGGCTTTATTCGTTTTTATTGGGAGCCACCTTCCATACGGTCGTCCAAGAGAAACAATGGTAATAATGATATAATAATAACAACAATAACCATAGACATAACAACAATGATTATATTAATAATATTGATATTAGCAATCACCATCGACATAGATATCCCCATATATACTTACACATATCTATCCCCGGAAATACCCACACACAAACGTATATACACATACCTGTTCATATGCACAGGAGCAACAGGACTAATGAAAAAGAATTTCAAAAGCTATCTGGCGAGTATACCCGGTGAACCGAGTGCAAGAGAAATACAAACAATTGCACTTAAACGGACGGTTAGAATCTTAAAAAGATCTCTAGGTTGGAGTGTCTGAAATAGCCGGTGAATGTCTGGCATCCGGCAGGATGCTCCATCTCCAGCAAAAACGGGAAGATAAGAATATATATATATATATATATATATATATATATATATATATATATATATACGTACAAGCCCAAGTACACCCATACATGCATACACATAATTGCACACATACACATGTCATTCCCAATGTACATATAGATCCTCATACGTCCCTGTATATTCATACATACCTTTATATCCACCTAGGCGGATTGATAAATCAACACAAACGGTGAAGCAACCTGGAAATTATTTCATGGTAAATAAACAAAAAAATGGAGGAGAAATTAAGGGACAGACTAGCTCATGAGTAAGTTTAATGAATAAAATATATGGGTAAGTTAAGGCCAGGAAGACTTTTGATACAGTAAATATCAAGGGTAAAAAGTTAGATTCCAGTAACCATGTCTTTATTCACTATTAGAAAGATCATTCGAATCTTGACGGACCTTTTCGCCGTCAATTCAGTCAACCAAAATACAGTTATATATCTTGAATTTTCGATAAGATATATAACTCTGTATTTTGGTTGTCTAAGTTGACAATGAAACGGTCCGACAAAATCTGGATCTTTTAAAAATTCAACCAGGGGTTTTTACCTCGCCTAATAAAACCAGTATTGTCCGGGCCTTTGGGTCTGGATTTACGACGGTCTATTGGGGGTTGCCGGTCCTGTGCCGTTCTAGGAGGTGCACCCTCCCAGGCTTTGCCTCTCCTCTTTGGGGAGGAGTAAGTTAATTGCTTACTGTCTGAGGCGCCCCTACCGGGGAATGCCGACGGGGCTGCCCAGGCAATTTTTAAATGGCCAGAGAGTGCTCACCTCTCGAACGCTGGCTTATCTAATCCTACTTTCCCGACCTTGTGTCACATCTTACCTTGTAGGAGGTAGATAAATAAAAAAGACATGGTTACTGGAATCCAACTTTTCATTGTTTATTCATAGATGCTCTGGAGTTTTATAAAATTGACATTTATTGAGCTTAAATCTTGAAAGTCTGACTATTAATAATAAATATATACATATATATATATATATTATTATTATTATTATTATTATTATTATTATTATTATTATTATTAAAAATAACCGACAATTTTTGTCTGCTTATTTTAGTATTGATCTATTTAGGGATCAATACTAAAATAACCAGACAAAAATTGTCGGTTATTTTTAATAATACGTGTCTTAAGGAAAAAATGCTGCCTCGATATATATATATATATATATATATATATATATATATATATATATATATATATATATATATATATATACATATATATATACATATATATATACATATATATATATACATATATATATATATATATATTCATTCATGCGCAAACTTTTACAACTTTTACATAAGAAAGAATGGAAGAAAGAAAAAGTAATTTTCAACTGACTGTTTTACATAGTTTCAGTGTTATTCTCGAACAACTACTAGTAAGAATGAGGAAAATTATTTTTCTTACACATATTTCGATTCAGTATGACCCCGAGCTGGGTATGGTACAAGATACTGTAATATTCATTTGCCTTGGGTTCACCACCGATGTAATTAGTCAATAGGTGGTCATAAAAAAATGGCATTCTTTTATTCTTGCTGTTAAATGTTCGGAAAATAAGACTGAAACTAGGACAAGAATTCGGTCAGATGCCGGTGAATTTATATTTTCTCCTTCGTTTATTATTTGCTTTCTCTCTCTTTCCTTTTCTATCAGTTACCAATGTTTGCGCATGAATGAGAGGCAGTCGGGATGAAGTAACGGAACTTAGGATGTAAGAGGGAGAAGTTTTCTATTTTCTTAGCATAGACTCCGGGTAACGCCAGGTTACCTTGCTAGTGTTTTTAAAAGGGTAAATAAGGCACTTCTTCAAACTGCGTCTATAGACTAGATTCTTACATGTAGATTACAATCTGAAGTGACACCATGAATTTATATTAGAACGAGAAGCATACCGGTCCCAGGACAGATAAAAGTAATTCCAGAACAGTTTTTTTGTAACAGTTTTATGTTCCCTTAATAAGATTAAAATAAAGATATAATGTTATTAAACCTTATGTGTAGAACACTTATTTGAATGTTGATCGATAGTTATTAGACATCAAATAATAAATTTTACCCAAATTTCAGTTTGTTGGGAGCATTGTAAAGGTTTTAAGGGGGCATAATATGGGCGTAACCTCCCATTTGAAAATTAAAATATTTCAGATTTGCATTAAATTTGATCCATAGTCATCAAACACCAACTAAGCAAGGTTCAAGAATTTAAATTCCTCTTGACATTTTCTAGAATCAAAATCATGTAATAGACTTTATTAAAATTGGAATAAGGATTCTAGACATAAGACTTAGTAGTATTATATCTTGATTTTAATCTTCGTAAAGCCACATAAAAGTGGTGCAAAACTGTTCTGTTCGGTGAAATGACGTTTCCTGCGGGTGTTTTTGTAGTTTATAAAATATTTCAATTATATTTTTAAATAAATTATATTTCAAATTGTTTAAATTACTTAATATATTTACAAAAAAATTTACTCAGCTTACTAGTGTTTTGAATGTCGCGATTTAGTTTTCAGGCAATAGTTTATTTCTTGTTTACGTCTGTATGTTGCAGTTACTGTTTTCCTTGTTTAATGTGCATTTCTGTCGATATCGTCTAAAAACTTATATGACTTGAATAGTCAGCAGTCGCTGAAAGGCAGACGTTGGAAAGACGTATTATTCGCTCTCTAGTATCCCTGTTATGTTAACAGCCATAAAGATTGAAAATCGAAAGACCATACTATCTGCGCATATTCCGATGGTCATACAAGCCTTATAAGCTATGTCATATGCCCCCGGGTGTATTACAATAAACAAAGTGTGAATAAGAAGTAACATGTCTTCGATGCAGACATAAACCTAAGTACGGTCAACATATACACTTTCTCCTTCAGTTAAGAAATAGATCGGGGTAGGCTGGATTAATTTACATTTAAAACCACAGAAACAAGAACAGGACTTGTTTTCTGGTTTAAGAAATCGAGCATGTGTTGTTTTTTATTTTTTGTGTGTGTTTGTTTGTTTTTTTCATTTTGTTATTTTGTTTCATCCTTCAAGCGATGAAATCCGAGTTACTCCACGGGGATAAAGACAAAAATCTTATATTGTTCTTCCAATCGTAAGATGTCTCTTTTTTACTTTTTTCATTTTTTTTTCTTTTCCGGATTCGACAATAATGAATACCCAATGTCGATATTGTATTGGTGACAGTTCCCTGTGGTATTGTCCCGGTTTCAGAAAACGATATGAAGAGGGATTACAAAAAAACTAAAGTGCACTTAGTCAACTTATAAAAGGAGTTCATTGAAACCTGTTCTTTCAAACATTTCATAAATCATTTTTGGGGAAGATGGGTGAAGTCTAAACGGAGTTCTGTTCAATTTTTTCCTACTGAACTCGGAAAATACCTCAGAGAATTGGCAGGAATACAATGACGACAATTGCGAATTCATTCGGATTGAATTCGTAAAATACAAAAAAAAATGGAAAAGAAATCTTTTAATTCGAAGAACAATAGTTCGGATATAAGTTTCTGTTTGTGTGTGTATCTGTTCTTTTGGAAAAATGGGAGATGAAATGACTTATTCTCTTGCATAAAACGTCGAAACGAAAACACGTGTTTTATCTTTTAAAACAACGAAAATGTAGTTGGGTTTTCTTTTACAATATATCATGAAGCGTAACTTGGCTTAGCACGCTTTAATGTGTCTCTTATCTAAACAATAACGATTTTTATACGAATGTCTTACCACTTACCAAGGCGAAATTCCACTCGAGGATAATGTTTAATGAGAGTGTCGGTTGGATGATAAACAATACGATGAGATGATTGGTCACGATGGATGGGATAGACATAATTTGATTACTTAAGAGGACGACTTTATAAGTATTTGTTGACATTATTCTTGAAGACGACCATGTTGTAGTTTACAGGGAAGCAATCGAATTGTATTGTGTTCCACAGATGGGATGTTTTTTGAAAGAAACTCTGTTCATGGAAGATCCGTTTGGTTTTAGGTGCACAGCGGAAGGTAGGAAAGTTTTTTGCTAAGGTTTTAGCTAAACGAGTTTTTGATGTGAATGTTTTACACGGAGGAACCAGAGATTGAAGCTCAGTCGATCACATACTATGAAAATACTGATAGAACAGAGTAAGACGAGCAACCTATCTTCTGTGAAAGAGCGACGGAAAAGAAGTGATCTCCGTTCACTAAATTGCGAAGTCGATGGTGTACTCTGTAAAGGCAGAAAAGAGTGCTTTGAGAGGCACCTCCCCAGATGTGGCAACAATATTCCATCTTAGAACGTATCTGACACTTATACAGATAGAGATTTTCATGAGAAGCCAAGTACTTACTGCGACGGTCGAATGATCTAACCATTTGCTTAGCGACCTTAGCAACAGATCTAGTGCAAGTCTTCCTTGTTTTGAACAATCGATGATTTAATAAATATTGCATTTGACCCAATTTGTATTCTCATCACTTATCTACCTATACTACTGCTCTATCTCGTATATCGAACATTGACTATTTAAGATAGGATATCTTTTGAATATATAATGTTTATCTTTATTTTCCAACTTGACATATATAATATATATATGTATAAATATATATACAAATATATATATATATAATGTGTATATATAATGTATACATAATGTGTGTATATAATGTACATATGTTTATATATCAATATATACACATCATATATCTATATATATATATATATATATATATTTATATATATATATATATATATATAATGTTTATATATTTATATATACATATTATATATATATACATTATATATACACATTATATATATATATATATATTTATATATATATATATAATGTTTATATATTTATATATACATATTATATATATATACATTATATATACACATTATATATATATATATATATATTTATATATATATATATATAATGTTTATATATTTATATATACATATTATATATATATACATTATATATACACATTATATATATATATATATATTTATATATATATATATATATATAATGTTTATATATTTATATATACATATTATATATGTATGCATTATATATACACATTATATATATATATATATATATATATATATATATATATATATATATATATATATATATATATATATATGTATAAAGATACTAATGTTTTTGTTGAAAACGTACAGCAGTAATTCAGTTTTGTAGAACATCTTGTTACAAAACTCAGGCTCTGTGATTTCCAGTTTTTTCATTGTGTAGCGATGAAGAAATGGCTGCAATTTTTTTAATTTAATTGGTCGATAAGTGATTTTGTTGTTAGAATATGCTTATATATATATATATATATATATATATATATATATATATATATATATATATATATATATATATATTAATGACTATATATGTATTACCATATACCATCAGTTTCTTTTACTTTGTAGTCTCCTTTGAAGATCCAGTTCAATGCTTGTCAATTATTGATAACAGAGCAAAATATAAGTCAGTTCATATTATATTCCAATAACCATGGTTTTATTTCATTATTTTTATTTTTTCATATTTCAAAAAAATATAAAATTTCTGTGAGATATATTTTTAACGGTCCGTTTCATTTGTCTTGTGCCAAACATTTGTATGTCAATATCGTCTCTGCAACACTACAAAATCATCATAGTGTATAGTGTAGGTGTCTTCAAGATACTTTAATCCAAGAACTTTTTACTCTTCGTGCATTTTTTCTGATGATTTTGTAGCGTTGCAGAGACGATATTGACATAAAAATGTTGTTTGGCACAAGACAAATGAAACGGACCGTTAAAAATATATCTCACATAAATCTTATATTTTTTGTGAATGTGAAAAAATAATAATAATAAAACAAAACCATAGTTATTGGAATATAATATAAACTGACTTTATATATATATATATATATATATATATATATATATATATATATATATATATATATATATATATATATAATTTGTGTATTTGTATGTATATTTATTTTCATAAACGGTGTATGATCAAACATTGACGTCACTGATTTTGATTTTAAAGAATAACGGTTTTTTTTCTCTTTTCTTTTCTTTTCTTTTCCAGGACGTGATAGCCGAGAATACTTCCCATCTAAATCATAACGATCAATCGCTTAATTACCAACAACAGAACACAAAGGAATTGTTGACGTCTGAACCAATAATCTTTTCTATTTTGTATATTTAAATATATATAAGTATACATATACATTACAAAATTAACAATAAAAGAGAATAAGAGGGAAACTGACCAGAAAATAACCAACACACAAAAAAAAGAAAAGGGTATTGAGAAAAGTCTCCAAATGTGCAACCCTTCTTGAATGCTGTCAGTGTTCTCTTCTATAGAATTTGGTGAATGGAACTTTTCAACTTGGGTACAAGACTCGTCGTATAATAAAACATACGACGGCGGTAAATCAAAACCTCAAGCTCTGAAATCGCCCTAAGCGGGTATTACCGTCTTTACAACCCCCAACCGCAAAGACAGTGATGGTTTCAAAGTAACCCTTCCCCTACCTGAAAAAAAAATAACTTAACAATTAAATTTATATCACTTTCCGTCAACGTCCGACATAAATATTCTTTGAGTTAACTACACCGGAATTAATCTTTGACTTAAAATATTGGCGCGCCTACGTTACACTGGGACTGAACACCTGAAGCCGCTTTCGTCTTCTTCCTGCACAGTCCTTCACAATAGCCAAGGCTCCGCCCATATATATTATTTCTTTTAATAAATATTTCTTTTTTGTGTGTTGCCATTTGGCTTAAGAGATAAACAGTCGACGTTGACGGTCATTCCACCACCCCACTGTCACCATGCGGCCCGGGATACACGCGACCGTGCTGCGCAGTCGACACCAGCGCCACAGGCGTCACTACCCGCCAAGGGCAAACACTTTTTCCACAAAGCGATTTCTCATTTTAGTTTTTCTCGGCTTCTCCGTCTTAATACCTGGTATAGCCCTCAGTGTGATCGGCTTCCAACCCGAGGAGAAACACTACTCGGAGGACCAAAAAAAGTAAGTAATGTCCGTCAATTATTATTATTATTATTATTATTATTATCATTATTATTATTATTATTATTATTATTATTATTATTACATATATAGATCTTTTATATCTTGCTTTGTTTGTTTTTCTATTTAGTTTGTTTTGTTTATTCGACGCGTTGCCGGTCTTCAAGACGCACCACTCACCAAATCGTACCCACATAATCGCACACAGACTATCTATACACGTGTATTTTAGTACGGTCAACAATGTCAACATTTTCATCAAGTTCTTAGACTTTGTATTATTTGAATTATGTGGACTACTATTTTCATTTTGGTTGTTATTTTTACTACGTTTTGGCTATGTATTCTCCGACCCTGTTCAAGTGCATTTTTTCGAACTCCATGTCGTATTCAGTAACCTATACGGAATTTCGAACTGAACCCTTTATTTAATCCAAATGGTAGATTGTTCTCGTCCCGTCAGCCATGGCCAGGTAAAGTAAAAAAAGAAAGCGATCGACCATAGCCGAGGACGGCCCGAAGGCTCCCTTTTCATTAACTACTACACCGAAGTGTAGGAAAGGACGCCACTTGTTTCCCAGGATTACTCCAAACGTGATAATTATTATGTTATTCTTAGTCATTATCGCCTGTAGTAAGGATTGAACCTTAACCCTCCGGAAGACCGTCAGTTAGAATATAATACTTTAAAAATAACAATATTTAGCACTGAACGAAACAATCTACCTCCTTAAAAGGTTAAGTTCGAAATTCTGTACAGGTTACCGAGTTCGACATGAAGCTATCCAAGTTCGAAAAGATGCCCCGGAAGAAGGTCAGAGGTCACATCGGCCAAAACGTTGTGAAAATAACAACCCAGATAAGAATCGTAGTGCAAATAATACAAATGATATAAATTATAAATCTTTATCTAAAAAATTCGAAAAATAAGTTCTCACACTTTTTGAAATATAAAAAATAAGTTCTCACACTTTTTGAAATATAAAAAATGGCGGTGGGGGCACCTCGTTTTTTTTGTGTTTTTTTCAATACAAATCATTCTGATATTCTTTAAATTAAATAAAAATTTAATAAAAATAAGTATTTGACGATATTTCTAAGATTAGGTATGTTTACTATTCTCATTGAAAACAACATTAAATCTTCGGCATGTCAGAATGTTGGGTTGTATTTGAGTGCTCCCAAAGCCAAATACATGCATTTGAACTCCCTCAACAACTACCACGTTCGTCTCCTCACATTGTGTACCAATTGAACTTGTTAAGGACTTCAAATATCTAGGAGGATTCACTGACTCTGGTTATGATATGAATACGCGTATAGACCTAACGTGAATCGCAATCAACTCTCTCAACCAAATCAGGAAATCTATCAAGAATGAGAAAAAACTTAGAGCTTTCCAGGAATCGGTCAAAATCCGTCTTACGCTACGGATCAAACTCTTCGACACTAAATACTGCTCGATCAAAGAAATTTGATGGATAATACACCAATATGCTCTGCGTTGTTTCGTGGCGAGACCATGTAACAAACAAAATGCTGTATGGTTGCTTTCCACGCATATCTACAGTTGTTCAACGCCGATTTTTGTCGCTGACTCGACACGATGAACCTGCTGGAAAAGCGCTTCTGTGGTCCCAGGGGTCAAGCAACGGGCTTTGATACTTGATATTACAACCAAGACTTTTCTAACGTACACTGGTTTTGATTGTAGCTTGTGTTCGCAATAGGTGAGCGAGCATCATGGCGCACGAACTTTGTGAATGCTTCACCATCAATTAATAGATGACCCAATAAAAATACAAGAAGAATATCTACATTGTTTACATATTTCTGGATGTTCTCTTCGTGTTGGTTCTTGTTATGATTTTCACAACTTTTCGGTCGGCCTTCTTCAGGTAACTTTAGTCGCAGTCGATGACCTTCTGAAAATTCACGTAATCCACTGACAGGAACCCTAACCCTAACCCTAACCCTAACCCTAACCCTAACCCTAACCCTCATTCCAACAACCAAGATTAGTAAGACAGACCGTAATATCTAAATAAAAAATAATTTGTAGAATAGCCCCGCCCCCCAAAATATCCCGCTGATTCGTCCTCGTAAGGCATTTACAACAAGAACCCGTCTTTCTACCACAGCGGAAAAAGAGCTTCTAGGCAATGGCTTCCCGTCGTGTGAACACATTACCGTAGGACTGCTTCCCTGCAGACTACAATATAGTCTTCTTCAAATCCAATGTCAACAAGTACTCGCTTGTGAACCGTCCCATAAGTAATCACACTTAGTTCATTGCATTGATCAATTTCGGCAGACAATCATTCCATCCCGTTAATCTTTATCCTCGAGTGGCTTTTGGCCTTGATAAATAATGACCTAAAAATGTTAAAGTCCCTCAAAACCTACTTACGGCGTCTGTTTTTAAAACACATTAATCCGAAACGCTCTCGAGTATCGAAAGTACGATTGCTTAAAATTTTAAAATAAATTAAGTTAAATTTTAAATTAAATTAAATTAAATTAAATTTTTAAATAAATTAAGTTTAATTTTAAATTAAATAAAATTAAATTAAATTTTTAATTAACTTAAATTAAAATTAAATAAAAATTACATTAAATTAGATTTAAAAAATATCCTATTAATATAAATACTGCGTAAATATACTAACTACATTCTAGTATTTATCACAGAATAGACGTTGTTAGTCTCTCTCTACTCTATCGTAATTTTCATAAGTGCTCAACTTAGCTCAAATCTATAGTCACCGAACAAAACATTCACAGCAAAAACTCGTCTAGCTACAACCACTGTAAATATTTTTTTATTCCTATGTGTACCTGGAGATAAACAGAACTTCCGTGAGAAGACTTTCTGTCCAAAGACTAACCGTCTGTAGAACACATTACTACGGGTATGCTTCCCAGCTGACTATAACATTGTCATTTTCAAGTCCAATGTTAACAAATTCTTGTTGAGCCGTCCTCTTAAGTAATCAAATTCTTCCCAGTCTCCACCATCGTTACCAATCCTCAATGTGTTTTCTCACCGTCCACCTGACAAACTCAGTAACCCTTATCCTCGAGAGGTTTTTGTGCCTTAATAAGCGGTGAGCCATTTTTACAAAAAGTATATTTAATTTTAAGTAGACTTCATGCGTCTTATTAATTTGCAATTTATATATATATATATATATATATATATATATATATATATATATATATATACAAGGTAAGCCTAATCACAACAAAGTTGTAGTACAAATCAGGTGCGTCTTCGAGGCCGGCAGGAAAGTAGAAATTATTCAAGAGAGAAAAAAGTATTTAGCCAAGAACTTTCTTTCTTCGTTTTGGATAATATTTTCCAGTATTTATCTGGAGATTTTTTTTCACCGTCTTGCCTTAAGAAATCACTTTCTAACCTTTTTCTCCTTTCATTTTTAATATTTTTTTTTTTATAATTTATCACTTCACGCCTTCCATACACATCCTCATATGCATAATCATATTGAAAAAAAATAGTTCATTACTTTGAGCATTAAACATTTTTGTATATATTGCATTGATTTTAGTTAATTTTCGTTTACATTTTAGCACTTCGCATCTTCCATATGCATACATATACATTATTATGCACCATTAAATATGTCATTACTTTCAGTCTGAAATGGTAATACCAATATATATATGATAAACTAAATTTTATTTTCCATTTTCATTAGACATTAGTATTTCACATCTTCCATGTACATACACATGACATACATGATCATTTGTCATTACGTCACGCATGTAATATTAATACCATTGTATATATATTCTTCTTTTATTTTCTATTTTCTGATTGTAGTTCATTTCCTTTAAATTTTCGCATTTCACATCTTCCATGTACATGCACATTACATACACGATCATATGTCATTATTTTAGGCATGTAATACTAACAACTTCATATATATATATATATATATATATATATATATATATATATATATATATATATATATATATATATATAATACTTTTTCTATTTTCTGCTTATAGTCTATTTTCTTTAAATTTTCGCATTTCATATTGTCCATTGACATATTACATACATTGTCATATGTCATTAAATTTTTCATGAAATACTAATACCATTATATATATATATATATATATATATATATATATATATATATATATATATATATATATATATATAAGAAATGTGATACTTAGAAGGCAATACAATGCACAGGTGTGGCGGATGGACATAAGTTGGAGCAAATAAGACATATAATGGTGGAACAAATTAAATAGTTGGACCTTTAATACAATGTATACATACACATATATATGTGTGTTTGTGAAAATATATATATATATATATGTGGGTGTGTGTATGTATACATTGTATTAAGGGTGAACCTATTTAATTTGTTTCACCATTATATGTCTTATTTGCTCCAACGTGTGTCTATCCGTCACACCTCTGCATTGTATTGCCTTCTAAGTATCACATTTCTTTATACTAATAAACAATGCTTCAAGCAAGCTACATAAACCTCTTAAATATATATATATATATATATATATATATATATATATATATATATATATATATATATATATATATATATATATATATATATATATGAAAAAAGACAAAAGGAAAAACAAATTAAAAGTTATTTTTCTGAAGATGTTCGTAGATCCGTACGAAACCGGTAAAGCTCTCATTTTATTAATCATTCCTGCGTTTACTTTGTTTTTCCTTTTGTCTTTTTTCACACATCCCGTCTCCAAGGCATTTCATTTTATGATATATCGTGTATTTTATCCTCATATATATATATATATATATATATATATATATATATATATATATATATATATATATATATATATATATATATATATATATATATATATATATATATATATATATATATATAATGATGATGATGATATGATAAATTTACGTATGCTTTTCTTGTAATTTAAAACCCGTTTTTTGGCTAACATAATGAATTCTTTCATATTTAACAAATACAAAAATAGCCTTATGACGAAGTAAAAGAATATAAAATCATAGGAGTAATTATAATTTTAAATTTCCAACGGTCCTCTGCTCTTTGTAAAAAATAATAAAAATGTATGAAAATGAAACCGTTGAGATAAACATCAATTTTCAACTTTGTGCAGCGTTCTTTTCTTATCTTAAAGCGCAATGGATTATAAAATTGAATGCGCATTAAACAAACAAAAAAAGTCTGAACTCCGATCTGGGAGTCTGGAATACTTTACAGACTGAGAAGGGTTTCTATTTTGGAAATAAACTTTGTTCCCTGAAGAAATCACTTGTTATTATTGTAATTTACGACGAGATGAACGCGCAAGCGTGCTTTTTCTTTTAAGACAACCGGCTTCTTTGCCAATCGCTAAAGATATTTCGCCTGAACTGACTTTCACGTGAAGACAAAGAAGTTAAAAATTCAAGTTTATCTAAACTGTTTCATCAATATTAGAATTAAAATTGCACCTATAATTTTACATGAGTTTACGTTTTCTATGCAGCTACTTTTTATTTGTCAAATGTGAAGAAATTCATTATTTTAGACAAGAAACGGATTTCATATGAAGTCATTAGATTGCTAGAAAGAAGTCCAAACAGAAATTTTTTAAGTTTTCAAAAAAATAAGAAAATAAGAGCATTATATTTATTTATTAATAGCGTCACTGAAGATCAAGTAAAATCTAAGTTTCAAGTTTCAAGTGGATTCATATATTATAAAAAACTTTCATGTTGCTTACACCTCATCAGAGCCAAAATATTCCTGAATTTCATAATTAAGTGTTGGCTCTGATTAGGTGATATCACCGAAATACGGCTGCAGGTGAGTAAGCCACACGAAATTTTTTATAATAAACATTTATAAACCTTACGTAATATTGAGCACTTTTGAAAAATATTGTTTTTAAGTGAATTTTTAGAAATCCATCTCAACTTCATAAATATATATATATATATATATATATATATATATATATATATATATATATACTTTTATTTATACAAATAATTTTTACACAAATGCGTTCATGTTTCAACGGACAAACTTTTGGGTATAATCAAGCCAGTAAATAATAAAATGAAATAAAATGAAATAAAATGAAAAAGCTTTTTTTAATTTGAAAATTCAATAAACAATGCAGTAACTTCATTGACATCACTATGAAAACCATCTTCCCCTTCTTCCCAGCCACTACGCTAACGGCGTAAAATTATATTCAATTTTGAAACATATTTTCAAAAACAATTGTACTTTAAAACATAAACGCATTTGTATAGTAAAAAGATGTTTGTATCAATATATATATATATATATATATATATATATATATATATATATATATATATATATATATATTCTGATTTATTTATTTTGGTACAGAAAAAATAGTACAACATTCGTACCGTCGGTTTCAAGCTCGGAAAGTCTTAGCCATCCGGCTCTCTTAAGCTTCTGTTGTCATCATCATGACAACAGAAGCTTAAGAGAGCCGGATGGCTAAGACTTTCCGAGCTTGAAACCGACGGTACGAATGTTGTACTAATTTTTCTGTACAAAAATAAATAAATATTATGCTCTTAATTTTTAACTTTAATTCTTAATTAATCGAGCACTCTGCTGGGAGTTTTCCTACTATGTTACAAATAAGTTATATATATATATATATATATATATATATATATATATATATATATATATATATATATATATATATATATATAATATATATAAGACTTAATTTGGTATTGATAGAACTTTTATAAACTAACTACACCTGGCATATATATATATATATGTGTGTGTGTGTGTGTGTGTGTGTGTGTGTGTGTGTGTGTGTGTGTGTGTGTGTGTGTGTGTGTGAGAGAGAGAGAGAGAGAGAGAAAGGAAGGATGAGGGTAATCTGACGTAATGGGAAATGAAAAAGGAAAAACCAAAAATAAAGACGAAACGTTGATGAATACATAAAAAAATAACATCTTTTGGTTTTTCCTTTTTCATTTCCCACATATATATATATATATATATATATATATATATATATATATATATATATATATATATGAATGATAGTTATGGAATTAATAATCTAATATAATCAAAGCATTCAAAAAGGAAAACCGAAAATAGTATATGATCATCGACGTTTCGTTTTTATTGTTAAAATTCAAAAGCTTTCTCAAGTTGGCTGATATGAAGAAAAACATGAAAAATAAAATCTGGTTTGTGGTTTGTTTATGACGCAGAAAGTACTTTTTTCGAAAAAACAACGTTAAAATTCGAAATATGTGGCGTGTCTATGAAGTGGAATTAATGTTTTTTATGTTGTTTTACTTTTAATATAGATGTTAACAAGAGGTGAGAAGGTACTAAGTTATTGCAGGAATGCTCTATAAAAATAGCTAACTTCATAGATGCATTACATATTTCGAATGTTTTTCTTTCACACAAGCTATCTAGAGAAAGGTTTTGAACAATTAACACGAAAAATAAGAGATAAGATAACATCAAAAACCCGTGTCTAGGATTGATATTTCGCTTACTTTTATTCAAGCAGCTTTGTCACGAGTAATAAGCGATAAAGTTTTTTCTTTAATCACAGCAAACAAAATAGCAGTCCTCTACGTGGTTTGTTGATGTGTTATTGTGTTTTACATTGCGATTGTTTATCTTTCTCCCAATTATTTCATCTACGCATATTTGTATTTTTTAATATTGGAAATTTATTTCCGACAATATACAGTATGTTATGCATTGCTAAGTATTGTGGACATAATCAATTTTAAAAGATATTAGTGTAACTAAATGAATTTTAATCAAATAACGTTCTTTATACGCAGATGCAAACATATGTATGTATGTTTATGTATTATTTCGCGTTTTTTGCTGTTGGGTTTTTTATGCGGGTAATATTACTAAACAAACTATTTATTTCGTATTGGGTCTGGAATAAAACAATAATACCACAAAGAAAAAATGAAACTCGTACAGAATTGTTTTCCTTTTGTGATATCCTTTTGTTTATTCCCAGCCCCGCAGAGTAAGTAAATCGTTTGTTAGTAATATA